>JARPMJ010008049.1:0-37620 GCA_033366665.1 Phoxinus dragarum
TGAGGATCCACACTGGAGAGAAGCCGCACACGTGTGATCAGTGCGGGAAGAGTTTCTCTATTAAAAATCACCTGAAGCTACACATGAGAGTTCATACCGGAGAAAAGCCGTTCTCATGTGATCAATGCGGCAAAACATTTCTTAGGTCATCAGAGCTGAAGACACACCTGACAGTTCATACGAAGGAGAGAAGCCACATTCATGTTCTGTGTGTGGAAAGAGTTTTTCTCACAGCGGCAGAACATTTACATAAACATCAGAAAACTCACACTGGTGTGAGAGAGTACATGTGCTTTGAGTGTGAGAAGACTTTTTACTACAGCGGAACATTTAAAACGGCACCAGAGAATTCACACTGGAGAAAAACCTTACAAGTGTTCACACCTGTGACAAGAGATTCAGTCGATCATCACATCTGAGATCACATGAGAGGATCCACACTGGAGAGAAGCCGCACACGTGTGATCAGTGTGGGACGAGTTTCTCTATTAAAAAGTTCCCTGAAGCGACACATGAAGATCCATACAGTGGAGAAACCACTTAAACACAGTCTGAGATCACGGTAAGTAATAATAATAATAGTAATATGATGTTTATTTTATACTATAGAAAACAGTGATTTTGGTCGAGAGGATGCATTGTTAATGATGGTAGAGTAGTAACAACAGCGACCGAATCCCATTACCTGAGAGAGAATTTTTCACAATGAGTGTTTTTAGGATTCAAGAGGGTGACAGCCTCAAGCACTTCGTTGTTGTGTGCCGTTATTGTTACCGTTTCGTTACGTTACAACAAAGAAGTCAGCTTTCATGCATTCCCCGTTGACGCTGCGGTACGGGCTGAGTGGATGCAGATCCGGAGGGATGACTTGCAAACCCGACCACATTTTTAAATGCATATAATTTTCAGTGTATTTCACCTGTGCGTTTCTATGCTTAGAATTGAGAAAATAGTATTTTATGGAGATAAATTGTAGCCTATCATAGGACAAACGTGTGAAATGTTCACGGGGTATTTTATTTAACATCTCTAATCGTAGTTGTAACTATATTTACAGTAGGCATAATTGTCATTGCGTATGCAGCATGAGTCCAATACAATCTTCTGTTCTGAACAGTTGTATTTCATTCATTAATCTGACTATGCATCCGTGCATTTAATCGCCATTGGCTCGTGTGTAGTGATCGACCGATATTGATTTTTTTAAACCGATACCGATTATCTGCATGTTTACATGCCCGATAACCCGATATGCAGAACCGATATTTATTTACTGTTATACTTCTGTTTTTGACACAATTATTACATCACAACTGAACAAACTATTTTATTTATAACAATCACTCCCTCCTATTTCCTAAAAATAAACTTATTTATACACCAATAAATAGAGAAGTCTGAGGGCAAAAAATGAAGTGCACTGTTACTAAAGTGTCTTTGTTTAAAAATAAAAGCTTTGATGAGGTAAAAAAAGTCATGCGCTTCATGAGGCACACGCTTCTTTTCTCTTCCTCTCCCTCTCTTGCCGTGCACGCGCTACGCGGTTTGAAGCACAGTCTCTGTCGTCAGCGGGCGCGCTCGCTCTTGATTCCGGGATATTTGAGATTTTAAAAGGCTATTTTGTTGGTGTCCCCCTCAGCACTCGGTGCCCTACGCACAGCGTGTGATGCGCCTAGTGGGAGCGGCAGCGCTGATTCGTGGATTAATTAATAATTAATTTCCGCAGAGCTGTGTATTTAGATGTGTATTAGCGAAATAATGGTTACGTAATAAGTGCTAATATCATTTAGGGTGTTTTAATAATAATAATAATAATAATACGTTTATTTTCTATAGCGCCTTTCAAGAACTCAAGGTCGCTTTACAATGTTGTACAGATAACAAATAAACAGCAAGCAAACAGGTACAAAGGCCATCTGCTTATAACAAACAAACAATTGACATGAAACAAAGATAAAGATATTGTACTATCAGAGCTTATAATTACGACATTGTAAGTAGATAGGGCTGAGAAAGTGGGGAACAGGGAAAATGTGTCGAGGATACTTATTTATTGAGCGAACTTGAAAATATGAGGATGCAGGGTACTTACGAGGATACTTATTTATTGGGCAAGCTGTGAAGATATGAGTTTTAAGTTGTTTTTTGAAAGACCGGATGTTGTCAGTCGCACGAAGATTCGGGGGCAGCTTATTCTCAAGCTTAGGGCCAACAACACTAAAGGCCCATACCGCCCACCGTAGAGAGTCCTGACCCAAGGTTCCCACGAGTAGGTTTTCAGTGCTGGACCTAAGGACCCCCGAGTTGGCAACATATGGTTGTACCAAATCAACCAAGGTATTTGGGTGCCGGGGCCATGCAAGGCTTTATTATACTAGGACCAACAGTTTGAACTGGATGCGATTTATGACAGGGAGCCAGTGCAGTTGGTGAAGGATCGGAGTGATATGAGCAGATTTTTTATTGTATGTGAGGGCTCGTGCAGCAGAGTTTTGTACCATTTGAAGGCGGTGTATTTCTTTGGCAGGTAGTCCGCTGTATAATGAGTTCACAGAAGTCCAATCTCGAAGTGATGAAAGCGTAGAATGACAGTTTCCGCATCTATAAAGGTAAGAGAGGGGCGAATACGAACAATATTCCGCAGGTGAAAGAAGCATGATTTGACAGTCTGACTAATGTGTGAGTGAAAGCAGAGCGAGCGGGGTCGAACAAAACTCCCAGATTCCGTACGGTTTTTGAAGGCCTAATCTCAATACCATCTATATCGATAAAAATGTCATGTCTGGGTGACCTCTGTGATCTAGGGTTGATCAACAGGATTTCTGTTTTTACCAGCATTAAGCTGTAGAAAGTTAGAGGACATCCATGTTTTAAGCTCCGGAGGCAGGAGATAACTGAAGGGGGTGGAAAAACTGAGTTGGGATTGATCGTGAAATAAATTTGGATGTCATCGGCATAGCTATGAAAATTGAGGCCATGCTGTCTGATGATCTGGCCTAACGGTAGCAAGTAAATTAGAAATAGAAGCGGACCAAGTACAGAGCCTTGTGGCACACCATGAGAAACAGGCACAGAGCGTGAATGATACTTACCTATCTTAACAAATTGTTGTCTATCACAAAGATACGAGATCAGCCACTGAAGTGCCGCACCCGTGATGCCTATTGCAGAAAGTCGTGAGATAAGTGTAGAGTGGCACACAGTGTCCAAATGCTGCACTGAGGTCAAGGAGAACCAGGATACTATGTGCACCCAGAATCAGAAGCCAGAAGGAGATCATTTAGTACTTTTAGAAGAGCTGTTTCTGTGCTGTGGTATGTACGGAAGCCAGATTGAAGAGGTTCAAAGAGATTATGTCTCTCTAAGTGTGATTGAAGTTGTGCCACAACTACCTTCTCAAGTAGCTTGCCAACGAAAGCGAGGTTTGATATTGGTCTATAATTGCTTTGAATGGCGTTGTCGAGGCCGGGTTTCTTGAGGATTGGAGTTATGGAGTAAGAGCTACGGTGGACGGTTTGACCAGTTTATTTATTTCTGTGAAAAGAGCTTTAGGTTTACATTTAGCTTTGTTGATAACAGTAGAAAGATAATTAGAGCGTGCAATGTTAAGTGCTTCTTTGTATTTCACTACTGAATCAGAAAAGGCTATGGAATGGACAAGAAGGGGGGGATTTGTTGTGAAGTCTTTCAAGACGCCTACATTGAGTTTTCAGTACTCTGAGCTCAGGGGTAAACCAAGGAGAGGGAATGAGTAGACGGAACAGTTCTAGTTATTAAAGGAGCAAGCTCATCCAATACATTACCAAGCGAATTATCATAGGTGGAGATTATCTCGTCAGGACACAGCAGATTAAGTGAGGAAGGAAGAGCAGAAACAGCAATGGCAGCGGAGAAAATTTTCAACAGTTATAGTTTTCCAGATTTCGGTAGGATATACTAGTATTTGTTATAGGTTTTGCAATGGGAGGAGTAAAAAATCAAAGAGAATTAGTTTATGATCAGAGATGCCCAGATTATGACCATGCACAACTTTTAAACTTTTAAACTAGTGAATCTTGTTAAAAGTTTCATGCAGTGGCCGTGCATGAGCATTCCTGATCATCAACCCAGTGAGTGCTTAGCAATATGAACAAACTTTTTTTACGCGACTAATGGTGAGCGAATACAACAGAGAGAGAATTAAATTCAGCGCTTTTATTTACAACATGCACTCATTCACGTCGGTTTTATTTAATTAATGTAAAGTTACGTCTTTATTGAGACAGGACACGATGGATTAGGCTGACTCCGTGATTTTTTTTTTTGAGCCGCCAAGCTGCATAAATAAACTACATATCAGGCATTTCTGTCTCAAATCTCATTCGTGCATTATGTCTGTTATGTAACATAAGGTTGAATAATTGAAGCAAAGCAAGTAGTAGGCCTACATATAACCTACTTTACCTGTGCTGTGAGTGTGCACGCAGTTGTTGTTGTCTCGTCTCTCCTCAGACGCGGTGCTGCAATGGCGAAATTCTCAAAAAAAAGATGGCGCCGTCTATCGGTGAATCCGATATTACAAAACCGATACCCGATTATGGGAAAATGCTAAAATATCGGTAAACCGATAAATCGTTTGATCACTACTCGTGTGATAGTAATATGGATCTTATAATCAATTATATCACTTAAAATACTACTATCAACAACTATAGGAGATCATTTTCGGCTTTCCTCCGGCTCCCTGCACCGGGTGTAATGCGCGAAACCGGAAGTGTCTATGCGCACACTCGCTGTTCGGCGACATCCAACATGGCGGCCCACGTGCAACTAGCCAATAAATATTGGAGATCATAGGATTATAAACTCTTCTGATAAATCTTCTTCTGATAAATTCCCAGAAAAAAAACTTCTGAAGAAATGTTATATATTAACGACTATCTGCATGCTTTGAAAGGAACGGATGGAGATGACCCAGAAATTAGAAATGTTAATGTAACAGACAAGCTGATATTTTTATGGACTATCTTATAGTTGAACACCCTCCGGAGGGCAAACGCAAAGAGAGCTCGCAAGACGGAGAAGAAGGAGAGAAAGGCGAAGATCACCCACTGAGGCTCGACTCCCTAAGAACGGACGGATTCATCGTGCTCAGCAGTTAATTAAAATTATCGAACCAGTTGAGCGATTAAATAGGAAAATAATACACAGTGCAAACTGAAATAAAACTGCTCAAATGAGGATGTGTTGAATTTGCAGGACAAGCTCAAATTACTTAAAGCCTAATTTGAGCTTGGCCTACGAACTTATGGTTCATTGTCAGAGGTGTTGTGTGTGTCTGTGTATGTGGACTCAATATGTTTAGACTGTCAGGACCACATGTATTTTTAAAAGGAACTGTGAACATCATTCGCCTTAGACCTTGAAAATGTGCGAAACTAGAGAAAGGTCAAGAGGGTTGCGATAGTCAAATTACTGTCAGGGTTCTGCCCTGGCAGCTTTTTCTGTGTCTGTGTTTCATGTCTCTATGTTTGTGTTGTGCTTCAACATATGGCTCTGTCTTTGTTTGTGTTGGCCATGTGCTCCTTTGTTCCTGCCTCCTTGTTTCCCAGAACCACACCCCTCTTGTCTAGTTAAGTCCTCGTTTACCTGAGTGTGTTCTCCTGTTCCTTGTCTGAGGTGTGCTGTTCCTCTTGTGTTTTATTTGTAGAAGTTTCTTTTTTTTCTTTAGCTCTGCCATCGGTCCTGTCTGTCTTGTCTCCTGTGTCTGTAGTTCCAGTCCTGTCCTGCTAGCAGAGCGTCCCTGGCTGCTTACACTCTTAGCTTTGGAGCAAGCCTGGTGCTGAGCCTGAGATCCCTGAGTGCTTTGCCTGTTGTACTTGAAGTTCCTGTCCGGCTATTGCTGGTATTCTCAGGTCTCATTCTGCTCTGCCATTACTTCTCTCCAGCCTACAGTCATCTTGTGCTAGTTACAACTGCTACTCGGCTAGTTACAACGGCTGTCATTGTGTCTCATCCCTGCCTATTGTCTGGACTGTTCACCTCTCCCACCCACATCTTGTCATCTGTCTAACTGTTTGTTAAAAAAACATGTTAACACTCATTCTGCATTTGAGCCCTCCTTCATAGACCCGTGACACTTACCAAATAAAGCTTTTGTCTATGTGCTGCATAGAATAGGTGTAAAAAAGAAAATGGATATTTTGAATATGTGCTTCTGCAAGCCTATGTTAATGAAGGACTAGGATAAGTCCAAAGTTTGACCTTTAAGGGAATTGGCTGTAGTAGAATAACAGCCCATTGTTAGAAGGCGGCCCGGACCAGGGTTAGTATAAAAAGCCTTGGAGCCTTTTTTTTCGGGGCCACATTTCGGGGTCTTTTCCGTGTTTGTTATTTTTTTCTTTTGTTTTTTCCCCCTTTGTATTATTCTGAATCTTTTTTAATAAAACAAAATCATGTTGTGGTGATTCGTAAAACTTTTTTAAACAAGTCTAAGAGTATTTTTTTTCCTATCAATAATTCATGATTTTTTGTAATTAAATATTAATATTAGCAAACACCTAGTTCATTCGAATTCCATATTGAACTGGTTAGAGGCAACCACGAGGACCCTGAATCGACATCCTTAATCTAAAGGTAAGGGGCAATATTTTGATTGCAGCAGATTATGGGTATGTTTGAGAATGATTTATAGGTTACAGCGGGATAAAAATACAAAACAGTGCATCTATCCATGATAAAAGTGCTCCACACTTCTCCAGGGGGTTAATAAAGATATTCTGAAGTTTTAGCGATGCGTGAGAAAAATATCAATATTTACAACTTTATAGAGTAAAATAACTAGCTTCCGGCCAAGCAGACATACGTATTAGACTTAAGTCAAAGCGTAAAACTTATGCGAGTAATGTGACGTACTGCTGATATTTATGTTACGCCATTTCTGACGTCACAAGTTGCGCTTTAGGCGCAAGTAGACTGCGTATGGCCGAAAGCTGGAATTTTACTTTATTTACTTTACACAAACTCATCGCTTTGCTTCAGAAGGCCTTTATTAACCCTCCAGAGCCGTGGAGCACTCAATGTGACAGAACCTCCCCCCTCCGCAAGGCGCCCTGGTGTGAGGGTGGACAATGCTGCTGTAATTATTTATCTGTAGTGGGTTTATGAAGATGAGTGTCATCATTAGTGATTGTTTTTGTGTTTATTGATGTTTTATCCATGTCATAGTGTGAGAAATAACAGTATTGTCTTACAATGGAGCAGTGTAATAGTCGTTAGTCATCTATCTGACTCAAATAATGTGTTTCTAACAGCAAACACTCAGAATAAAGTGAGATGATCTGCTGATGATCCTGAATGTCCTTGTTGAATGAGTGTTGATAGTCTGAGGCTCATCAATATTAACAGATCTGCTGAAAACACTCTTTATTTCATGACAATAGTTCCTGTTTTCACCTCATTTATTATGCTGATGTCTCCAGATCTCCTGTAAATTGTCACTTAAAGCTCATTTCATTGGTGTCAGCAGACTGAGGGGATTTGGCTACTATATGAAAGTTTATTTCTTGTGTTTATGTTTATGAACTGTTTTTCTTACCATTATTTATATTTGGAAGAATTTAAATTATTTATATTATTTTCTATACCTGGATTTATAATGAAGAAGCAGAATGTAATGTTAGGATTAGCAATATTTTTTTTTTGAATTGGCATCAGTTACTGTACGATGAATAGATAGGACAGACATAAATGCTTATGTAACAGGTTAAAGAATCACAAATATTTTTGCAACCTTCCATTTTCTATTTTGTGGGGTATGTGAGTTTATTTCACCATAATCTTGTATTGTTCAGTCACTTCATGGTAGCTCACAGGTATTGGGAGAGTTGTTTGTCGTGTAAGTGCGCCCTCTATCGGATAGAGGCTGGCGGTGGTCATATACTGACTTAAAGCGTTCGTTTCTCAGTCTGCATTCTACTGGACTGAGAGAGGTACGTGTTCACATCAGTGCAATGTAAGCTGGAAAATATACCGGCTGTAACTTTAGCTTTAGTGCACATGGTAACTTGTACGTGTATTTTATGATGAGTGCACATATTTAGTTCGAGATGTGTCGAGAACTGCTGTTTTGAGTGCTTAAGGAATTGCTAACATAGCTAGCCTCGTGGTTTGTTTTGCTGTAAGTTAGCGCTCGCCATTCTGTCGTCTTGTGATGAAGCCCACAAGTTTCAGTTTTCCTTTTTTCTTATGTTAGGCTGATTCTGAGTGGAGATAATCCTGAACTGTTGCTCTTTTGAAATTGTACAGGTATGTACTTCCAATACCAGGTTTAGAATATAATGTGACTGTTCATTTTAAAAGTTTTCTTGTATTTATTGATGTTCAATGGCACTGAACAGCCCAGGGGCCTGTTTCAATAAGGAGGTTCAACCAACTCTGAGTTAAAACTTGAACTCTGAGTTGACTTACCCCTGAGATGGGAAACTCTGAGTTTTCGGTTACAGATCAGCTGAAATTAGTTAGTTCAATCAACTCTAAGTTGACTGACTCTGAGTTGAGCGCGTGCACCATAACTATAAAAAGCCATTATCAATGGAGCGCAGATATTATGAGTCACCATGGCAACAGCGCCAGACAAAAAGAGGAATTACTGTTATACAGTGTTGGGTGTAATTAATTACCAAGTAATCTAAATATTGTAATTTAATTAAAGGAATTACTCTTAATTCTGCTGTAATTTAAAATAAAATCTGATGTATTATATATTAGCCTACATTAAATAGGCTACTGCATAGACTAGAACAATTCTGTATAAAACAATAGTGGATTTAACATACATTTTTAAAAGGTATATTTTGAATGTAACCTTCTCCCTCTACACACTTTGGTCAATTCAAGAATAATTCATGCATTTGTATATTGTTAATTTGAAAGCTTTAGAAGTGCAGTTTCATGTCTCTCCCTCGTTGTATTGTTCAAGTGGTTGAGGTTGATATGGGACTTAGTAATTAATAATAAGTAGACCAATACTTTCTAAAGATAGTAATTATTACATTAATCTAATTATACTGTTGAAGATGTCATTTGTAGTAGTAATTAATAAACTATTTTAGAGTAACTTACCCAACTGTTATAATATCAGGTGAAACTGGAAGAACAGTTATTCTACCTAATTTTAATTTACATGTAGGCTATGTGCAATCCTGCAGGCATTAAAAGAACGTGGCAGCAGCTGAAAATGAAAATATAAAAACATAATTCAATCAGGTAAGGCTTGAGCATATCATGGGTGTAGGGCTACCTGACTTTACAAACATTTGACATGTTATTTTTTATAGGTATTTTTTGATATTTTCATTTATTTTACTTTGGGTTGGGTTTTTCGTTGGTCCCAACAGATTCTGATAATAATATCTAATATCTGTCTTTTGGAGCCTCCTGTCCCAACAGAACCCCAGGCAGTTGTAAGTAGCCGACTCAATACACCAGAAATTATGACAAATAGTAGGGCCTATTATAAAGTGCTCTCAAACCAAATGCTCATCTTCACAGGATGATGGGGATGAAGAAACAGTTTCTGCTGCCACAGAGAGGCCAGAGGTAATGTTAAATATTAATATAATATTATTAATATAATGTTCATTAATATAACATTATTAATAATAACATTAGTAATATAATATATTTATAATAATATACCCCCCAGGGTCCATCAACTTCTGGTGCACAGATGAACACACTGCAGTGATTTTCAGTAAATTCCACAGTTTTAATTCTGAATTTGTTTAGAACTACATAACTCTAATCTACTTGTATTTTCAGTTGCCAGTTAAGGAGTTATATTCATCTTATTATTATTTTTTTTTGAAAAAACAACAGTAAAAACAGCAATGAATAAATGTACAGAAAGAATGAATGAGGTGTTTTAAACACCGCTTCCTCTTTTAAAAAAGGGGAGGAGACCGCAAGAAAACTCTGGGTTTACCGAAGAAAAACCTGCTCCCCACCAGGTTAGGTTCACAGAGTAAGTTACCATGGTAAACTGACTCTGAGTATAAGTTACCCCTCTTTCAGAAACGGGCTTGACTTACTCCTGCTTTCTCGGGTTTGATATACCTCCCATTCTGAAACGGAAAACCCAGAGTTTCCCTCATTTCAGGGTTAACATTCTGAAACAGGCCCCCAGATGTAAAGCATACACATTTTGCTTCATGCATGTTACTGTGTTAACTAGTGAAAGGAAGATGGTTTATTTCATGTTGCATAATGTTAATGTAAAACATTAACGTTATTACCCCATAGTTAATAACGGAAATAACACGCAAATATGACACATAGCCTCTACACATGATATACATTATGCGATATGGTAATTTTTCATGGTAATTTTTCAGATTTGTGAATGCGATTAAATACTGAGTCTGCATTCTTCTTGACTGAGAGAGACTGATTCTGATCTGAAGATCGTCAGTGTCCTGTCATCAGTGCACCAGAAACACAATGCAGTAGTCGGCGAAGTGCAGACCGCGCCAGCTACACTTAGAAGTGTAATTTATTATAAAAAACAAACTCAGTAATATATACTTTTGATTTTGGCAGATCAGCTCCTCAAACTCTGGAATTCATCATCAGTGAAGCTCCTCCCACTGCAATCACATCATCAGTGAAGCTCCTCCCACTGCAATCACATCATCAGTGAAGCTCCTCCCCACAGTAATTCCCCCAATAAACTACTCCTAATCCCCATCAGCTACAAGTGGAGACGAGCATGAAAGCATCAGGAAGAGCTGAAATCTGCAGAGACTGAGTTTATTAAAGAGGACAGTGAGAACACGAGTGATCCAGAACCCTGCAGAATGAAACACACTGAAGATCCTGAAGAACAAAGAGGTTGGTGTTTATTCTTCATTCGTTCATGATGCTGAAGAACATTCATGTTAGAAACATTCAAGCACTTCATCACATTTAGATAAACAGGTTTAACTATGAAATGCTACAGAATGTTCTGGGTTTTCTTCAACAAATGTTCAGTAAAGGGAGATTTGAGACATTTTTATATTGAT
Source organism: Phoxinus dragarum (assembly GCA_033366665.1). Classification (NCBI taxonomy): domain Eukaryota; kingdom Metazoa; phylum Chordata; class Actinopteri; order Cypriniformes; family Leuciscidae; genus Phoxinus; species Phoxinus dragarum. The sequence continues at coordinate 11,043 of JARPMJ010008049.1, forward strand.
GATCAATATTAGATCAAGCTAAATACTATTTGACATTTACATTTATTTTATATCTGGTTTCCAATTTGCAACAATGTTACCAGAAATTTTAGGCATTTTCAACATAGTTAAAAATATATATTTTTTTAGGAATAATCAGTAAGCACCAAAATTACTGAAGTTGTTTTTGTCAAATATCATACAAGTTATTACATAGTTCTAGAGATTCTTCTTACAGTAACTTTGGTAACAGGGTTGATGAATATCAGTCAATGCTACAGTTTGTGTAAAAATGGGATTGAGATTATTCTCATGCAGTAGAAAGTGCCCTGATGTCACAATTTTAAGAGATGCTCTATTAAACATATAACAAATAAAAATAATTAAAATAATAAACAATCCACTCCACTTGAATGCTAAACGCTTGTGTTATTCCTCACAGGGTTATTCACTTGAGCTTGTGTTTCTGGTGTCAAGTCATCTTCATTTATAACAGATTGTTTTGGCTTTATAGCGGTTCTTGAATAATGTTATTTTCCAGCTAAAGTTAGTTTTGATTGATTCATTTCCGTCGAAAGGATAATTTATTAAATTAGGGGCCGCTAAGACGACACCGTTCTCTCTACACAGACTTTAAAACGTGAACCTGTGAGAAAACGCTGATGGCGTTCACATGCGCATCAAGAATCAATTATATAGTTATGTGCTTTTGAATATATGTGCACATATTTGTAATTTTCTACAAACCAAGCCTAAACAAACTACTTGTCCTGCCTATAAAATTTGATACAGAATTTTATTTTATTTTATCACTACGGGGGAGATACGCCGAAATTTCCACACACGCTTTATCTGTAGAGTGGTACAGGGATCCTCCATAGGAAGAGGCTAGTTGGCCACTTCAGCACCTGCGTTGTCCATCGGGTCCCAAGCGAAGGTCCCTTCCTCAGATCTGGATACGGCCTGGATCCGGCAGGCTGCGGGAAAACCTAGGGATAAAACAAAGACTCTAAAATTAGCGTAGATGCCATTCTTCTTATGATGTAACGAGTACATCAGGATTTAAGGGAAGTGTTCCCAGTTCCGGCTGACCTAATCTATGCAGCCTAACATTGAGTTATAGAAGTCTATAATGTGTTATGTGAATGCTAGGCCGAAGAGATCTCTTTAATCTAGATTTGAACTGACAGAGTGTGTCTGCTTTCCCGGACAATGGTAGGAAGACCGTTCCAGAGTTTTGGTGTTAAATAGGAAAAGGATCTACCGCCAGCAGTCGATTTTGATATTCTAGGTATTATTAACTGGCCCGGAATTTTAAGATCGCAATAGACGTGAAGGACTATAATGCGTTAAGAGCTCGCTCAAGTACTGCGGAGCTAAACCATTTAGTGCTTTGTAAGTAATCAGCAATATTTAATAATGTATAACGATGTTTAATAGGCAGCCAATGCAGTGTTGACAGAACAGGGCTAATATGGTCATACTTCCTGGTTCTAGTAAGAACTCGAGCTGCTGCGTTTTGAACTAGCTGTAGTTTGTTTATTAAGCGTGCAGGGCAACCACCCAGTAGAGCATTACAATAATCTAGCCTTGAGGTCATGAACGCATGAACTAATTGTTTCCGCATTTGTCAATGAGAGCATATGGTGAAATTTAGATATATTTTTAAGATGGAAAAATGCGGTTTCTTTTTTTTTAATATATTTTTTTATTTTCGTTAATTTTCCAAAAGCAAGAAAACAACAAAACAAACAAAATAAAAATACTCCGTATAGAGAAACACAGACATTATAAGTGTAAATATACTAAGATTATCACAAAAAGGATATTCTTTGTTACATTAAACTATTGAATCACTTGAAACCAAGAAATATATTATTATACATTTGAAGAATACATCATATACAATCCCTATATGAGATAAAATAAAATATGCAAAAAATAAAATAAAACACATTGACACCAATTCTTGTAAAATGTCTGCCCAAAGTCACTAAATCGCAACTGTCTTTATTTTATTCAGTTAACCTAAATCTGGTTGTATAGGGGTTATATAATCAATCCAATCCCTCCACAGTACTGAATAACAACTGGGACTTTAGTCTTAGAGCATAGGTTAGCTTCTCCATTGTAAAGATATCATGTACTATGTTCTTCCAGGTCTTCGAGAGTGGGCAAAGTTGGGTTGCAGCCACTTTCTTGTAATTGCTTTCTTGCTTGCTATTGTTAGGATTCTGAACAGGTATTTGTTTGGAAAATCACTGCTAATCAAACCCCAAAATACATCACCTCTCAAAACTGAGAGGAATTTGAATCTTAAGAATTATTTCTAAACAATTATGTATCTCATACCAATATTGATTAATAGAAGGACAACTCCAGAAAATGTGAAAGTGATTTGCCTTGTCAACCCCACACAACTTCTCCAACAATTGGATGATTGTTGCTTGATTCTGGGCAGGTGTGGAGAAAAACCTAGAAACACCCTTCCATGCAAACTCTCTCCAGAACAAAGAATGGTGTGGTTTCCCCCTTGTTCATAAATGTCCAATAGGCAGTTAAGCCTTTAGTCGTTCCATCTTTTGAACCTGTTATCTGTTTTATTAGGAACAAACTCTGTATCATAGGCACACCCAGCGCAGCAATACCATAGAATCTTTCAAATTACATAATTTCACTATTTTCTTCCAAATGTTTAAGGATACATTTAACCAAGGATTATCTATAGTTAAATAATTTATTTATTAGTCCAATATCTCCCCAATGCTGCCTGAACTGGAACATCCTGAGATATGACACTTTCTATTTCCTTCCATCTAGATTGGTATGCCGGATTAACATAAACACACTCAAAGGTTTGATCTGGGCAGCATAATAATAATCACTCAAACAAGGTAGTGCCATTCCCCCCCTTTCCCTTCGATAGCTGTAGTGTTTTAAATCTAATTCTGGGTTTCACTCTTCCCTTTCCAGATAAATCTTGAAAACAATTTATCCCATTCTATGAACTGCTGCATTGGTATATTCACTGGCAGAGACTGAAATAAATATATAAAGTCTCGGTAGAATGTTCATCTTGACTGATTCGACCCTTGAGCTCATGCTTAAAAAGGGGATAAGATTCCATCTAGATATTTCAGTTTTTCATTTTTGTAATTAGAGGTGCAAAATTAGCTTGAAATAATCGTGATATATCTTTTGATAGAATTACTCCCAGATATGTCATTGAAACTGAATCCCAGTTGAGACAAAAACTCCTGGTAATGAAAACCAGGTGGCTTATAATTAAAAGTGAGAACCTGGGTTTTCTGTATGTTCACCTTTATAGCCTGAATAATGAACCATATGTCTCGAGAAGTGACATCAATTCTGGAAAAGACTGGGTTGGCTGTTTTAAGTAAACTAAAATGTCATCTGCAAAAGCAGCTACCTTGTGTACTCCCTGTCCCCACTATCTATACCTATAATTTTGTCATTTAGCCTAATCCACTGGTTAAGGGGCCTCTATGAATAGGGCAAATAAAATAGGGCTAATTGGGCAGCCCTGACGTGTTCCTCGTTCTAGAGTAATCTGATTAGAAAGATCACCAATTCACCTTGATTCTCGCTATTGGTTTATCATATAATGCTTGAATAACATTAATAATAGATTGGTGAAACCCAAATCGTTTCATAACCATAAAGAGATACTTCCACCTAACAGAGTCGAATGCCTTTTTCGCATCTAATCCTACTAATAAAGCTTCAACATTGTGTTTAGTTATATAGGCTCATAATATGTAGAGAACGCCTAATATTATCTTGAGTTTGTCTCATCCTGACAAACCCAGTCTGATCTGGATGAATAAGTTCTGAATAATTACGTCTAATCTTCTAGCCAGAATGGATGTAAATAGTTTGTAATCCACATTTAAGACACTGATAGGTCTGTAATTTCCACACTCAGTTTTATCTTTACCTTCCTTCGGTATAACTGAAATAAATGGCTTCCCTCCATGAAGGAGGGACCACCCCACCTTTTAATATCCAATTGAAGGTGGCAAGAAACATAGGGGACAATGACTCTCCAAGGGATTTATACCATTCTGAGATGAATCCATCGGTGCTTGGAGACTTGTTTACTTTCAACCTCCTAATAGCTATGTTCAACTCCTCACCCGTTATTTCAGATAATAGTCTCTTATTGTTTTCTGCAGAGACTGTAGGTAGATTCAAAGAATCAAGAATTTTTGTCACCTGAGAATCTACATCTATTTTCCTCTGGAAATATAAATTCTTATAAAATAATTCAAAAATTTTCTATTTTTTTGGTAGTAGGATTACGGATCTTGTAGATCGAATTATCTGCCTGTTGTTTGCGTAATCTATATGCCAAGAGTTTAATAGATTTGCCTCCCACTTCGTAGTATTTTTGCTTAGTAAATATAAACTTTCTCTGTACTTCTTGCATGTACAAATCATTAATTTCTTCCTGAGTCTTTTTAATCTCTTTTTTCACCTTGGAGTCCAAATTCCTCATGTGTTGTCTTTGTAACTGCTCTAGATGTTTCTGTAATTTATTAAGTTTCTCCTGCCTGGTCTTTTTGAGTAGTGAAGTGATGGGCAATAATTTTCCCCCTCATCACCGCTTTACATGCATCCCAGAGGATAGGTGGCGAAACCTCCCCATTGTCATTATTTTCCAAGTATGTGTTAATTTCTGCCTTCATCTGCTCTTTAAGTCCATTTAAAATACTAGAGTTTAATCTCCAGAGCGTAGTCCCTTGCTTTGTTATTCAATTCGAAAGTCAAATAGACAGGGACTGTGGTCAGAAAGATCTATTGTTCCTATCTCGCAGCTCTTTATCCTGTTTCTGTCTTTACTAAAAATAAAGAAATAGTCAATTCTAGAATAAACTAAATGTGGAGAAGAAAAATGGGAATATACCCGACTAGAGGGATTAAGATCTCTCCACACATCCGTTACTCCCAGCTCTTTCATGATCACATTCATTTTCTTACTTATAGGCTTAGATTGACTTGAAAAACTCCCAGAAGAATCTAATCTAGGATTTAACCTAACATTGAAGTCCCCTCCACAAATTGTAATCCCCTGTGCATTAGTAGCCATTAAATCAAATATATGTTTATAAAAAGACCAATCTGATCCTGGAGGAGCATACACATTGAGAAGAGTAACTAAGGAGCCCTCTAAATTTCCTGTAGTCATGACATATCTACCCTCTTTGTCCGTGATAGTAGATATAAGTTCAAAATTTACTTGTTTTGATGTTAGTATTGCCACTCCTCTCTTATGGCCAGATTTATAAGAGGATGAAAAAACATGTTTAAAGCCTGACCTATTCAGCTTGCTGTGTTCTACCTGTGTAAGATGTGTCTCTTGTAAGAGAGCAATTTGAACATTCTCTTTTTTGAGTTTTGAGAAGATTTTGCTTCTTTTAATTGGATTGAGTACCCCATTTACATTGAAAGATATCACCTTAATATTATTTAACATCTTTTCTCTTTAACATACAACTTATCCTGCATCCCTTCCTATGATTCAGCAAATGAGCAGACACCCCCCCTTACCTGCAGTGAACAGCAGTTGAACACTCATAACAAAATGAAAACAATGAAGAACCATTAACAAAACAAAAACTTTAAAGACTTCTAATAAAGAGAGTCTCTAAAAAGTCTCTTTTCTGACCTCGGGATGAGCCGAAACAGAACGGCCCTGAGGGAAAACCTTCACAGTCCAATGGGGAAGGGCCCGCTATACTGATCACCTTGGCAATACAACTTGCACTCATGTGTCAGTTCAACAGCTGTCCTCCGACATTCATTATTACTTCCTTGTAGGTGAAAACACTAGCGTCACAAAACTGTTAAAACGGCTTAATCTATTTCGAAAGAAAAAAACCAACAATAAAAACCAACTTAATAGAATCAATGATCGGAGTACCGTTTAAAAGACTGGAGCTTTTCCTTGTAGCTTGGCTTGTCTCTGGTGCGACCTCGTTCTGCTTTTTTACCAACCGTGCGCCAGGTGAGACGTTTGAATTCGCTCCATCAGTGTCCCAGGGGGCTGAATGACAGTGATGGGAAATCCCCTGTCAGCTAAATCCTTCGTCGCTTCTTCCGCATTGTTGTATACCCGGATCGCATCTGGAAAAAACCCCGTAGCTTGGCCGGGAAGGGGGTTTGGAACTTGATCATCTTCTCCTTAAGTAGCTTCATTATATTCCTTGTGCTTTCTAAGTACTTCAGGGGCATAATCGCGATCAATGTTCACTTGCCTGTCCTGCCAGACAAAGCCCTTCTTCCTCCACGCAGTTCGCAAAATTTCCTCCATTTTATAACTGAGAAAGTTCACCACGATTGATCTCGGTGGGGCGTTTTCTGGCGGCCGTGTGGAGCGAGCGCGCGATGTGCTCTCTCAATCTGAAGGGATAACGATGTTTCCAATTCCAGTTTTTCCCTCAGCATATCCTCGATGAAAGCAATCATCGATGGCGAATTGCCCTCTGCCCCTTCCACGACCCCGTAAATCCCTGATGTTGTTCTGTCGCGAACGGCCTTCTTGATCTGTTATCCTCTCTTCTAACTGCGTCTGAAGTTTCAAAACCTCCGCCATTACGCTTTCGGTGTTTTGCGATCTCTCCTCCAACGATTCGTTCCTTAGCTTCCTCTAATCGGTCGTTGGTTTTTTGGATGTCCTCTTTAATGTCTTTTAGCTGATCAGAATTGTCTCTCCTAAAATCATGCAACTCGTGGAGAATCATAGCCAGGCTGACGGTCTCCTCGGATTCGGTGGCGCCTCCTCGCTCCAGTACAGTATCATCCGGACAGACATTTAATGGCGACTCGGCATAATAGAATCGAGAATCGTCGACATAACAGTGAAAGCTAATTCCATGTTTCCTAATGATATCTCCTAAGGGTAGCATGTACAGAGTGAACAGCAGCTGTCCTAGTACTGAGCCTTGTGGTACGCCATACTGAACTTGTGATCGAGAAAGACATCTCTTCATTTACCGCTACAAACTGATAACGGTCAGATAAGTATGATTTAAACCATGCTAGTGCAATTCCACTAATGCCAACCATAATGTTCGAGTCTATTTAAAAGGATGTTGTGGACAATGGTGTCAAATGCAGCACTAAGATCAGTAATACTAATAGAGAGATACAACCACGATCGGACGATAAGAGCAAATCATTTGTGACTCTAACGAGAGCTGTCTCGGTACTATGGTACAGTCTAAATCCGGACTGAAAATCCTCAGATATCAATTCTTTCAAGAAAGGAACAGTTGTGAAGATACTGCTTTTTCTAATATCTTTGACAGAAAAGGCAGATCCAAAATCAGCCAATTGACAAATTTTGTAGGATCAAGTTGCGTTTTTTTAACAAGCGGTTTAATCATAGCTAGCTTAAAGGTTTTTGGTACGTATCCTAGAGACAAAGATGAATTAATGATATTAAGAAGAGGATCTATGACATCTGGAAGCATCTCTTTCAGCAGCTTAGTCGGTATAGGGTCTAACAAATTGTTGATTTTGATGAGTTTGCAAAATTCTTCCCCTCCTCTAGCAATGAATGAATCAAATTTTCCCTCAGTTCAGTTTATTTATCCCTTAGGACATTAGTTTTGCACAGGTGCAACACGTCACAAAAACACTCACATAACAAACTCTCACATAACAAAAAACACACATGGTTACTGACTATTCAACATTAAAATAGCAGTTGGTATGAATGAGTTCTTGAACCTCCTGGTTCTCCCCCCCCCATTACTCTATATCTGCGGCCAGATGGAAGAATAACAAACTCTTTATGTAATGGGTGTGATGGACAATTGATTATTGAAAAAGCTTTTTTAACAACTCGTTCTTTTAAAAATGTCCTGAGGCCATATCTGTTGAACTCCAATCACTTTAGAAGCCGTCTTAATCAGCTTAGTCATTCTGTTTCTATTGGACAGGCTAATACAATCAAACCATACAATGTCACAATAAGAAATTACGGGATTCGATAAAACTCTTATAAAACAGTATCATTAACACTGAACATACGTTAAAAGAGTTAATTTTTCTTAAAGGAGAACTCCCGGTCAATTTTAACATTGAGCTCAATTTTTAGTAAATTTGGAGTGCTGTCACTACAGAGAACAACGACAAAAAATCGGTGTTGCCTACACTTTTTTATCCTATTTTTAAAATTTGCACCCTATTGACTTGAATGGGGCAAGTTTTAAAACCTGCTTTTATCCTCTTAACATATTTGATGTGTCATTACAAGTGCCCAGCCATGTTGAGTGATTCCTTCAGAGTGAACACGAGTGAATCTGACTGCAGTAGATGTGAAAGATATTAATAAAAATGATGTTATATCAGCCAGCGCAAATACCTGTATTTAGTTCCTGTTTTCGGTAGAAGTCCAAAGTAGTCGATTGTCGAGTTCACGCGCATAGGTTTAGTTGCTATGATCACGCGCGTGAACTCGACAATCGACTACTTTGGACTTCTACCGAAAACAGGAACTAAATACAGGTATTTGCGCTGGCTGATATAACATCATTTTTATTAATATCTTTCACATCTACTGCAGTCAGATTCACTCGTGTTCACTCTTTAGGAATCACTCAACATGGCTGGGCACTTGTAATGACACATCAAATATGTTAAGAGGATAAAAGCAGGTTTAAAACTTGCCCCATTCAAGTCAATAGGGTGCAAATTTAAAAAATAGGATAAAACAGTGTAGGCAACACCGATTTTTGTCGTTGTTCTCTGTATTGACAGCACTCCAAATTTACTAAAAATTGAGCTCAATGTTAAAATTGACCGGAGTTCTCCTTTAAGAAAAACATACGCTGCTGAACCTTTTTACAAATGGCATCCGTGTTGGCATTAAAATTTAATTTATTATCAATAATTGTACCCAGATATCGATATTCGTCCACAAACTCAATATCCCTTCCATTTATGACAGTAAGAGAGACAGGGATGACCGATTTTCCGAAGTCTATAATCATGTCTTTGGTTTTCGATATATTTAAATGTCTTAAGACTCATTTAAAGCAATGTAATCGTTTGGTTTTAGCCAGGTCTCTGTCAAACACAGCACATCTAGGTTATAATCTGTAATCATATCATTAACTATTAGCGCTTTTGAAGTAAGAGATCGAATATTCAGCAACCCAAGCTTTATCATTTGCTCATTTGTATCATATCTGTTTTTTTATTTGTTGAACATATACATTTTTAACCTTAGATGGGTTTGAACGTTTTTTGGATTTCCAAGTTCGGGGAACAGACACAGTCTCTATATGATGATATCTAGGTGAAAGAGTCTCTATGTGATGGGATTTATCTGACCTTGGTGACGTGAGGCCGCCAGCAGACGGTCGGTTTAGCCAGTTTGTCTGCTTCCTGACCTGAGGCCCAGATTGTCACATGATAAACAGTTACACTATGAAATGGTACAGAATGTTCTGGGTTCTCTTCAGTACTTTCATGTCCTTTTACTTTATATTTCTCTCTTTGAATAATTTTGATGTACTGAAAAATAAATTTAATATTTGTTTCTTTCCTGTCAGACCCGATGGAAGAGAGCGAGGAGAGTGAAGAACTGAGAGAAGTGAAGGAGAGTGAAGAACTGAGAGAAGTGAAGGAGAGTGAAGAACTGAGTGAAGTGAAGGAGGAGAGTGAAGAACTGAGAGAAGTGGAGGAGGAGAGTGAAGAACTGAGAGAAGTGGAGGAGAGTGAAGAACTGAGTGAAGTGAAGGAGGAGAGTGAAGAACTGAGAGAAGTGGAGGAGGAGAGTGAAGAACTGAGAGAAGTGAAGGAGGAGAGTGAAGAACTGAGAGAAGTGAAGGAGGAGAGTGAAGAACTGAGAGAAGTGAAGGAGGAGAGTGAAGAACTGAGAGAAGTGAAGGAGGAGAGTGAAGAACTGAGAGAAGTGAAGGAGGAGAGTGAAGAACTGAGAGAAGTGAAGGAGGAGAGTGAAGAACTGAGAGAAGTGAAGGAGGAACATCATGTCCAACCTGGAGGAAAACCCTTGAGTCGCTCAAAGACTAAAAATATTTTTTTAAAGAAAAGAAGAGCCAAGAAATCTTTCACCTGCACTCAGTTTGGAAACAGTTTCATACGCAAACAAAGTCTTGAGAGTCACATGAGGATCCACACCGGAGAGAAGCTGTTCTCATGTGATCAGTGCGGGAAGAGTTTCAGTCAATCATCAAACCTTAATGTTCACATGAGGATCCACACCGGAGAGAAGCCGTTCTCATGTGATCAGTGCGGGAAGAGTTTCAGTCAATCATCAAACCTTAATCTTCACATGATGATCCACACCGGAGAGAAGCCGTTCTCATGTGATCAGTGCGGGAAGAGTTTCAGTCAATCATCAAACCTTAATGTTCACATGAGGATCCACACCGGAGAGAAGCTGTTCTCATGTGATCAATGCGGCAAAAACATTTCTTAGTGCATCACACCTGAAGACACACCTGACAGTTCATACGAAGGAGAAGCCGCATTCATGTTCTGTGTGTGGAAAGAGTTTTTCACAGCGGCAAAATTTACATAGACATGAGAAAACTCACACTGGTGTGAGAGAGTACATGTGCTTTGAGTGTGAGAAGACTTTTATTACAGCGGACAGTTTAAAAGAGCACCAGAGAATTCACACTGGAGAAAAACCTTACAAGTGTTCACACTGTGACAAGAGATTCAGTCACTCATCACATCTGAAAACACATGAGAGGATCCACACTGGAGAGAAGCCGCACACGTGTGATCAGTGCGGAAAGAGTTTCGCTATTAAACATGACCTGAAGATACACATGAGGATCCACACTGGAGAGAAACCGTTCTCATGTGATCAGTGCGGGAAGAGATTCACAACCAAACGATGTCTTGCACGTCACATGATGATCCACTCCGGAGAGAAGCCGTTCTCATGTGATCAATGTGGCAAAACATTTCGTAGTGCATCACACCTGAAGATACACCTGAGAGTTCATATGAAGGAGAAGCTGCATTCATGTTCTGTGTGTGGAAAGAGTTTTTCACTGCTGCCATATTTACATGAACATGAGAAAACTCACACTGGTGTGAGAGAGTACATGTGCTTTGAGTGTGAGAAGACTTTTATTACAGCGAACGATTTAAAACAGCACCAGAGATTTCACACTGGAGAAAAACCTTACAAGTGTTCACACTGTGACAAGAGATTCAGTCGATCATCAAATCTGAAAATGCATGAGATGATCCACACTGGAGAGAAACCTTACAAGTGTTCACACTGTGACAAGAGATTCAGTCGATCATCATCTCTGAGATCACATGAGATGATCCACACTGGAGAGAAGCCGCACACGTGTGATCAGTGTGGGAAAAGTTTCTCTATGAAACAGGACCTGAAGATACACATGAGGATTCACACTGGAGAGAAACCTTACAAGTGTTCACACTGTGACGAGAGATTTAGTCGATCATCATCTCTGAGATCACATGAGAGGATCCACACTGGAGAGAAGCCGCACACGTGTGATCAGTGCGGAAAGAGTTTCTCTATTAAAAGTTACCTGAAGCGACACATGAAGATCCATACAGTGGAGAAACCACTTAAACACTGTAGCAACATTGACTATGACATCTGGTCAAATTAGTGAATCGTGATTCTCCAAACACTTCATTCACTGTCTGAACAGACAAGAGGCTTTGGTGGCTCCCCGAAGAGCCCTGCCCCCAAACTTCCTGTCCAAACGCATACACGCACACACGTAATATGACACCAACATTCCTTTCCTCAAAGAAGCACACACACACAAGAGACTTTTCTTCAAAGGAATTATATTTAAGACTTTACCAAAGGTATATGATATTTTCCTGTGTTGCCATTTATGTGTCATAACAGAGTAGGACTGGTTACAATATTAATGTTATTAATCAAACTCTAAATGCTTCTAATGTGTATATCTTATGTAACTCTGTATCCCTATAATCTCAATCGGAAGTGTTTGATATCTCTGTAATTTTCTAAATCTAACGGAGTCGAATTCCGATAGCAGAATGCAGTAGTGTACATTGTTTTACACATTTTATACTTCTGGAGCCGGAAAGTTTAAGTCAAACGCTGTTGTAATTCGAGCCAGAAGGATGTTCCCAGCAAACAAAGGAATCTTCCCGCTTGCAAATCTCGGCAGATGATTCGCCCTTCCCGAAAAACGGGGCGGGGACAGGATTCCCTCAAAAGACGGAACTTCCCTGTCTGCGCTCTCTCTGCTTCTTCTGCTCCTTCCCGACTTCAGCATGTGAAATCTCCGGTCCTGAACTCCCTCAAGCAGTTCCCTTCTTTTATTTTCTTTATCTAAGTTTCTTTTGTTTCATTTTCAAATTCTCCTTGGTTCGCCTTCACTTAAGAGTGAACGAATTTAGCGTGAATTATTCCGTCGGCACATCACTTCCAAGAGACCTTCAAAGCTCCTGCGGAAAGCGTGCTCTGGCAACGAGCGCGCGCACGCAGGCTGTTCTCAGACACATTACGCTCACAACGATCTTTTGCAAGTATCCACTCTAACGAGTTTTAATGTTTTAAGGTTTTGATTCAATTATTGGCTCTCAAAGGTCTGTGATTTTTGCTGTTCCATGGTCATTCGTGATCTACTTTCTCTTTCTCTCTCTCTCCAACGCTCTCTCTCTCATCTGTATTCGTTTTGTCTTGTTTGTTAACTGTAAGTATATGTACATAGACATATAATGTGTATCTTGTGTAGTCCTTATATTCTGTAGTTTTGCATTTATTAAAACCATATATTATAAATGACTGGTGACTGTTTAACGATCATAAATGCAGAGCCAATGAGATTTACGATATAAAAGCTACCCGCTCTTATTATGTACTACATTAAGGTAGTCCAAAACGTGGGTTCGTGGAAAAAAGCCCATGTTAATAAGCTGCCATTGGACGCATAATGGGTCGGAGGGATCGTAGGGTGAATTGGGAGGCCGTGGGCCCACAGACTTGGTGGGAAGTGGGCCTTTATTACTAACCCCCCTATTCACGGAATACGACCTACTTGCCACGGGACCGTGGCTTTTTGGACACCTCTAGTGGGCGACAGAGAGCATGTTGCCCCCAGGACCACCCCCCCCAACATCCCCCCCCAACACCCCCCCCCGTCCCACGAACCCACTATTTGTCCAATAACCCACTATATTGGGCAAATGCCCCCCCACCCCCCCCGTCCCACGAACCCACTATTTGTCCAATAACCCACTATTTGGCGCAAATGCTGTGCCGAATTTGGGGCCCCTGGGACATTTCCATCAAAATCCCACTTCCCCATTAAATGAATGGGGCCCCATAGTAGTTTCGTGGACACCGCTTACGAAGGGCCGATCGACTAGGGGGTGACGTTTTCCTTCTCGCCACGGCCCCCTGGGGCGGCTCTGAAAGTTTGGGGCCCCGGGGACCTTGTTCAGGGGCCGCAAAGTCGAAAAAGGGACTCACGTCCGCGAAACCACTATGCCTTTCAAATGGCCCGTGGGACGGCCCCCGTACGCAGACGGAGGGTCGTGGTTCCTCGATACTTCAGATCCTGACTCTCCAGGGGCCCCTTACATGGGGCCCCGAAGCTTGGGGCCCTAGGGCCCTTAAAAAAAATTGCCCCTCCCCCACAACCATGTGCTTTTGACATGTCGCTGGGGACGGGCCCCGGGGCCACCGTGCCGAATTTGGGGCCCCTGGGGCCATTCTGTCAAAATCCCACTCGCCCATTAAATGAATGGGTTTTCCACCGTGGTTTCGTGGACACCGCTTCCGAAGGGCCGATCGACTAGGGGCCGCAGTTTTCCGACTCGCCACGGCCCCCTGGTGCGGGGTGGGAAAGTTTGGGGACCTCGTTCAGGGGCCGTAAGGTCAAAAAAGGGGCCCCGCGCCTGTTCGTGTGGCAGAGATTAGGGTTAGAGGGTGACAACGTTTTGCCTTCGCTCAAGAGCCCGGTGCTTTCGGTACATCGCTCGGGGCGGGCCCAGGGGCCACCGTGCCGAATTTGGGGCCCCTGGGACATTTCCATCAAAATCCCACTTGCCCATTAAATGAATGTATTCGCCGTAGTGGTTTCGTGGACGCCGCTTCCGAAGGGGCCGATCGACTAGGGGCCGCCATTTTCCGACTCGCCACGGCCCCCTGGTGCGGGCGGAAAAGTTTGGGGCCCCTGGGACCCCGTTCAGGGGCCGCGAGGTCAAAAAAGGGCCCCTCGTCCGCGAACCCGCTACGCCGCTAAATGGTCCGTGGGACGGCCCCCGTACGGAAACGCAGGGTCATGGTACCTCGATACTTCAGATCCCGACTCTCCAGGGGCCCCCGACTCAGGGCCCCGAAGCGTGGGGCCCTAGGACCTTCCTGCACAAAGTTTCCCCCTTATAACCAACTTTCACTCAAAAGGCTCTTAGGGTACATGAGTGGAAGAGACACAAGGCCGAGATTAGGGTTAAAAGGGCGGGAAGGGGTTGCCTTGGCTCTAGAGCCTAGCGCCTTTGGTATGTCGCTCGGGGCGGGCCCAGGGGCCACCGTGCCGAGTTTGGGGCCCCGGGGACATTTCTATCAAAATCCCACTCGCCCATTAAATGAATGTATTCGCCGTAGTGGTTTCGCGGACGCCGCTTCGGAAGGGCCGATCGACTAGGGGGCGCCGTTTTCCGACTCGCCACGGCACCCTGGTGCGGGCGGGAAAGTTTGGGGCCCCGGGGACCCCGTTCAGGGGCCGCGAGGTCGAAAAAGGGGAGGCTCGTCCGCAAAACCACTATGCCTTTTAAATGGGCCGTGGGACGGCCCCTGTACGCAGACGGAGGGTGGTGGTGCCTCGATACTTCAGATCCCGATTCTCCAGGGGCCCCTGACGCGGGGCCCCGAATCGTGGGGCCCTAGGGCCCTTTTGAAAAAACCGCCCCTCCCCCGCCAAAAAATCATTCAAAGGCCTGAAAAGGCTTTCTGAGAGTCAGGCGAGGGAGAGATTTTGCACAGAGGCTAAAAAATACTTGCCCTCGCTCTAGGGCCTGGTGCTTTCGGTACGTCACTCGGGGCGGGCCCTGGAGCCACAATACCGAATTTGGGGCCCCTGGGACATTTCCATAAAAATCCCACTCGCCCATTAAATCAATGGGGCCCCATAGTGGTTTCGTGGACGCCGCTTCGGAAGGGGCCGATCGACTAGGGGGCGCCGTTTTCCTTCTCGCCACGGGCCCCTGGTGCGGCCCGTGAAAGTTTGGGGGCCCCTGGGACCTTTCTATAAAAATCCCACTCGCCCATTAAATGAATGGGTCCCCATAGTGGTTTCGCGGACGCCGCTTCGGAAGGGCCTATCGACTAGAGGGCGCCGTTTTCCGACTCACCACGGCCCCCTGGTGCGGCCCTGAAAGTTTGGGGCCCCTGGGACCTCGTTCAGGTCGAAAAAGGGCCCCTTGTCCGCGAACCCGCTATGCCTTTTAAATGGGCCGTGGGACGGCCCCCGTGAGGAGACGGAAAGTCGCAGGAGCCCGAAACTCGGCGAGTTCCGTCGTCTAGGGCCCCTGAGTCGGGCCCCTGAGTTTGAGGGCCCTAGCCACTTGGCAAGCGTTTAAAGTCCGGGTGAGTGTACTGCCGAAAACGGGCCTGTTTTCCAAGTGGAAACAGGCCAGAGAGGTGGACGAAAAATGTGTCTCAGGCTCTAGGGCCCGGGCCCTATCGGTACGTCACTCAGGGCGGGCCCAGGGTTCACCGTGCTGAGTTTGGGGCCCCTGGGACCTTTCTATCAAAATCCCACTCGCCCATTAAATGAATGGGTTTTTCTATAGTGGTTTCGCGGACGCCGCTTCGGAAGGGCCGATCGACTAGGGGGCGCCGTTTTCCGACTCGCCACGGCCCCCTGGTGCGGCCCTGAAAGTTTGGGGGCCCCTGGGACCTCGTTCAGGGGTCGCCAGGTCGAAAAAGGATGCTCGTCCGCGAAACCGCTATGCCTTTTAAATGGGAGGTGGGACGGCCCCCGTAAGGAGACGGAAAGTCGAAGGAGCCCGAAACTCGGCGAGTTCCGTCGTCTAGGGCCCCTGAGTCGGGCCCCCGAGTTTGAGGGCCCTAGCCGCTTGGCAAGCGTTTAAAGTCAGGGCGAGTGTACTGCTGAAAACGGGCCTGTTTACAAGTGTCTGCCATTGACCTCAGTGGCAGACAGAGAGATGGATCAAGTTTCTCTGGCCCTAGGGCCCGGGCCCTATCGGTACGTCACTCAGGGCGGGCCCAGGGTTCACCGTGCTGAGTTTGGGGCCCCTGGGACCTTTCTATCAAAATCCCACTCGCCCATTAAATGCATGGGTTTTTCTATAGTGGTTTCGCGGACGCCGCTTCGGAAGGGCCAATCGACTAGGGGGCGCCGTTTTCCTTCTCGGCACGGCCCCCTGGTTCGGCCCTGAAAGTTTGGGGCCCCTGGGACCTCGTTCAGGTGTCGAAAGGTCGAAAAAGGGTGAAAAACATGTGCAAGGGGTCAAAAAGGTCAAACCAACGAAACGCGCGTCCGTACGGAGACGGAAGGTCGTAGGAGCCCGAAACTCGGCGAGCACTGTCGTCTAGTGACCCCGAGTCGGGCCCCCGAGTTTTAGGGCCCTAGCCGCTTCCAAAGCGTTTCCTGACCCCCAATTGTAAAATAACCCAGTGATTGTGAATGGTGACTGAAAATGTGGATGGTGACTGGAGACTTTTTTATTTTTAATGATGACCCACTGGGTCCTATGGACACCTAACATTTTATCGTGTTTAGAACGGGTCGAGACCTTTACTTTGAGACCACCCGCGGCCTCGTGGGCCCCTGGGGCCCCGAGATACAGATATAAACGAACAATTATCAAGGCCAAAACTCGACGGATCCGGCGGGCCCCGGGCTCTACGGAGCCGTATGGTCGAGCTGAAAAGAATGGTAAAAATTTCATGAATTTCGGTGGTGTTTTGGCCGAGATATTAGTCGAAAACCACGGCGCGCCAATCAAAATGGCGTCCGAAAGCTGACCTCTCGACCTCTGGGACAAAACGGCTCGTATCTTGGCAGCGCAAAGACGCAGAGAGCTCAAACTCGGGTGAAGGTGTCCCGAGGGGACCCTCTCCTGAACGGGAGAGTCACGGGCCCCGGGGGCCCCCCCAAAAAAAATCATTTTACAAAAGTATTGGGTTATTGGACAAATATAGTGGGTTATTGGACAAATAGTGGGTTATTGGACGTTTGCGCCAAATAGTGGGTTATTGGACAAATAGTGTGTTATTGGACAAAAATAGTGGGTTATTGGACAAATAGTGGCTTCGTGGGATGATCCCACGTAGCATTTATCCCATTGTAAAAATAGTGGGTTCGTGGACAGTGGAATTATGGGATGGGACTTGGTGCTATGGACTCAGGGGAGGCCCCTGAGTTCAGTAAAGTAGTTTTCATCAAGACAGGAACTTTAATTAAAATGTCTATCAAAGGAACTGACTGAATCCCCATTCAACCGATGGCACGTGGGATTGTGTCCAATTGCAGCATATTTTCATGGGTGGCGGGAAAATCATTTCCCAAAAATAGTGGGTTATTGGACAAATAGTGGCTTCGTGGGATGATCCCACGTAGCATTTATTCAATAGTACAAAATAGTGGGTTCGTGGACAGTGGAATTTTGGGATGGGACTTGGCCCCACAGACTCAGGGGGGGCCCCTGAGTGCTGTAAAATAGTTTTTATTAAAAAAAAGTGAAAGCTGAGATTAAAAACCTCGTGTCCACGAAGCCACTATTTGTCCAATAACCCACTATTTTTGAATCATGATTTCCCACAAAGTCAATATTGGACATAACATTTTTTTCAAAGGTCCTGTCTTGATAAAAACTATTTTACTGCACTCAGGGGCCTCCCCTGAGTCCATAGGACCAAGTCCCATCCCATAATTCCACTGTCCACGAACCCACTATTTTTACCATTGGATAAATGCTACGTGGGATCTCCATATCTCAGCTCTGGATGGCTCTAGAGCCTCCATTCTTGCACTCCTGTCTAAGTCTCATCACTCTCTACCAGAATCCCGAGTTTCAACTGGATTGGAACGGGTGAGTTTTCGGGAGGATCCGGGTGATTTCTCGGAAGGATGAAAGTCCCATTTTTGACCGGGCATAACTCAGGAACCAAGCCGACTTTGGGCTCCATACTCTGGGGTCATGGGGTGCCCATGGGTACCTCTCCACACCAGGAGTTTGAAGCTCCAACTCGGCTTGGTTCCCGAGATATACCCGGTCAAACCTGGACAGGAAGTGGCCGTATCTCGGAAACGGAAGGTCCCAGGAGCTGGGGACGGTGGGGTCTGAGGGGGCACCCGGTTATACACAAGGGACTTTCGGACAAAACGGTCGATATCTCGGAAAGGAAGAGTCCCAGCGGGTCATCCTTCGGGGTGGTGAGGGTCCCCTAGGGGCCCTCTCAGACCCCAGAGTCCCGAGCCTCTGGGACCCTTCCTTCTGAAATGCACCCTTTCCTGTTGGGCCTCGTATCTCGGACCGTGGGGCCCCTAGAAGCACGGGCTAGGGGGCGTTGGAGAGGGCCCCTGGGGACACTACTTTGACCCGAGTTTGGTGCCTCTAGGCGGCTTGGTCGCTGAGTTATAGCCGTTCAAAGTTCGGGGCCTATGGATCCCACTTAGCATTTATTCCATTGTAAAAATAGTGGGTTCGTGGGACGTTTGCGCCAAATAGTGGGTTGTTGGACAAATAGTGGGTTCGTGGGACGGGGGTGGGGGTGGGTGGTGTTGGGGGGGGCAACGGGACGTTTGCGCCAAATAGTGGGTTATTGGACAAATAGTGGGTTATTGGACAAATATAGTGGGTTATTGGACAAATAGTGGGTTATTGGACAAATAGTGGGTTATTGGACGTTTGCGCCAAATAGTGGGTTATTGGACAAATAGTGGGTTATTGGACAAATATAGTGGGTTATTGGACAAATAGTGGGTTATTGGACGTTTGCGCCAAATAGTGGGTTATTGGACAAATAGTGGGTTATTGGACAAATATAGTGGGTTATTGGACAAATAGTGGGTTATTGGACGTTTGCGCCAAATAGTGGGTTATTGGACAAATAGTGGGTTATTGGACACATATAGTGGGTTATTGGACAAATAGTGGGTTATTGGACAAATAGTGGGTTATTGGACAAATAGTGGGTTATTGGACATTTCCGCCAAATAGTGGGTTATTGGACAAATAGTGGGTTATTGGACGTTTGCGCCAAATAGTGGGTTATTGGACAAATAGTGGGTTATTGGACAAATATAGTGGGTTATTGGACAAATAGTGGGTTATTGGACAAATAGTGGGTTATTGGACAAATAGTGGGTTATTGGACGTTTGCGCCAAATAGTGGGTTATTGGACAAATAGTGGGTTATTGGACAAATTGTGGGTTATTGGACAAATAGTGGGTTATTGGACGTTTCCGCCAAATAGTGGGTTATTGGACAAATAGTGGGTTATTGGACGTTTGCGCCAAATAGTGGGTTATTGGACAAATAGTGGGTTATTGGACAAATATAGTGGGTTATTGGACAAATAGTGGGTTATTGGACAAATAGTGGGATATTGGACAAATAGTGGGTTATTGGACAAATAGTGGGTTATTGGACGTTTGCGCCAAATAGTGGGTTATTGGACAAATAGTGGGTTATTGGACAAATAGTGGGTTATTGGACAAATAGTGGGTTATTGGACAAATAGTGGGTTATTGGACAAATAGTGGGTTATTGGACAAATTGTGGGTTATTGGACAAATAGTGGGTTATTGGACAAATAGTGGGTTATTGGACGTTTGCGCCAAATAGTGGGTTATTGGACACATATAGTGGGTTATTGGACAAATAGTGGGTTATTGGACAAATAGTGGGTTATTGGACAAATAGTGGGTTATTGGACAAATAGTGGGTTATTGGACAAATAGTGGGTTATTGGACAAATTGTGGGTTATTGGACAAATAGTGGGTTATTGGACAAATAGTGGGTTATTGGACGTTTGCGCCAAATAGTGGGTTATTGGACACATATAGTGGGTTATTGGACAAATAGTGGGTTATCGGACAAATAGTGGGTTATTGGACGTTTGCGCCAAATAGTGGGTTATTGGACAAATAGTGGGTTATTGGACGTTTGCGCCAAATAGTGGGTTATTGGACAAATAGTGGGTTATTGGACAAATATAGTGGGTTATTGGACAAATAGTGGCTTCGTGGGATGATCCCACGTAGCATTTATCCCATTGTACCAAATAGTGGGTTCGTGGACAGTGGAATTATGGGATGGGACTTGGTCCCACAGACTCAGGGGAGGCCCCTGAGTGCAGTAAAATAGTTTTCATCAAGATAGGGACTTTAATTAAAATGTCTATCAAATGAACTGTCTGAATCCCCATTCAACCGATGGCACGTGGGATTGTGTCCATTTGCAGCATATTTTCATGTATGCGGGAAAATCATTTTCCAAAAATAGTGGGTTATTGGACAAATAGTGGCTTCGTGGGATGATCCCACGTAGCATTTATCCAATGGAAAAAAATAGTGGGTTCGTGGACAGTGGAATTATGGGATGGGACTTGGTCCCACAGACTCAGGGGAGGCCCCTGAGTGCAGTAAAGTAGTTTTTATCAAGACAGAATCTTTTAAAAAAATGTTATGTCCAATATAGACTTATTGGAAAATCATGATACAAAAATAGTGGGTTATTGGACAAATAGTGGCTTTGTGGACACGTGGTTTATGAGCCCATCTTTAATATTTTTTTGATAAAAACTATTTTACAGCACTCAGGGGCCTCCCCTGAGTCCATAGAACCAAGTCCCATCCCATAATTCCACCGTCCAGGAACCCACTATTTTTTTCCATTGAATAAATGCTACGTGGGATCTCCATATCTCAGCTCTAGAATGATCTAGAACCTCCATTTTTGGATTCCTCTCTAGGCCTCAACACCCTCTAACAGAATCCAGAGTTTCAAGAAGATCAGAGAAACTTTTTTTTCGGACCCAAAAAAACCGACAGGTTCCCTTACGCTTTTTTTGGGTCTGGAAAAAAAGTTTCTCTGATCTTCTTGAAACTCTGGATTCTGTTAGAGGGTGTTGGGACTAAGAGAGGAATGGCAAAATGGAGGTTCTAAACCTTTCCAGAGCTGAGATATGGAGATCCCACGTAGCATTTATTCAATGGAAAAAAATAGTGGGTTCCTGGACGGTGGAATTTTGGGATGGGACTTGGTCCCACAGACTCAGGGGGGCCCCTGAGTGCTGTAAAATAGTTTTTATCAAAAAAATATTAAAGATGGGCTTAAAAAAACACGTGTCCACGAAGCCACTATTTGTCCAATAACCCACTATTTTTGTATCATGATTTCCCA
This sequence comes from Phoxinus dragarum, assembly GCA_033366665.1. Classification (NCBI taxonomy): domain Eukaryota; kingdom Metazoa; phylum Chordata; class Actinopteri; order Cypriniformes; family Leuciscidae; genus Phoxinus; species Phoxinus dragarum. The sequence continues at coordinate 32,435 of JARPMJ010008049.1, forward strand.
CCAAGTCAATATTGGACATAACATTTTTTTTCAAGGTCCTTTCTTGATGAAAACTATTTTACTGCACTCAGGGGCCTCCCCTGAGTCCACAGCACCAAGTCCCATCCCATAATTCAACTGTCCACGAACCCACTATTTTTTTCCATTGAATAAATGCTACGTGGGATCATCCCACGAAGCCACTATTTGTCCAATAACCCACTATACGGGGAAATCATTTTTCAAAAATAGTGGGTTATTGGACAAATAGTGGCTTCGTGGGATGATCCCACGTAGCATTTATCCCATTGTAAAAATAGTGGGTTCGTGGACAGTGGAATTATGGGATGGGACTTGGTGCTATGGACTCAGCGGAGGCCCCTGAGTACAGTAAAGTAGTTTTCATCAAGACAGGACCTTTCAGAAAAAAGGGGTGGGGGGGCATTTGCCCCAAACAGTGGGTTATTGGACAAATAGTGGGTTCGTGGGACGGGGGGTGGGGTGGGGGGGGGGGGGGGCAACGGGACGTTTCCGCCAAATAGTGGGTTATTGGACAAATAGTGGGTTCGTGGGACGGGGGCGTGGCCTCGGAGTCGGGGGGCGGGGTCGACGGGAAGTTTGCGCCATATAGTGGGTTATTGGACAAATAGTGGTTTCGTGGGACGGGGGGGGTGGGCGGGGGGGTCTGCGCAAAACATTGGTCAAACGGACAAATAGTGGGTTCGTGGGACGGGGGGCGTGGCCTCGGAGTCTGGTGGGAGTGGCCGACTGGACGTTTGCGCCATATAGTGGGTTATTGGACAAATAGTGGTTTCGTGGGACGGGGGGGGGGGGTCCCACCAAACCAGTGGTCAAACGGACAAATAGTGGGTTAGTGGGACGGGTCACGTGTGGCGCCACACCAAGGACGAAGGCGGAACTGCTTAAAGGGGTCTCTGACTACGGGGGCCTCCCGTCGGGCCCCCGAGGGCGTGGGGGCCCCTCGCGCCTGCCCGCGTGTGTCGGGCCGCCCTGCGGGTTCGGGTGGCGGCGTCGGCCGGCCCCCCAAAAATTTCGGGGGGCCGGCGCGCTCGTCCGCGGACCAGCGTCCGCGAACCCACTCTCCAATGACGAAAAGGACACTTTTTTCGGTTATGGACTAGCTAGAGATATAACTTTTTTTTCTGCCGGTGCAAGAGAGCTGCCATTTCTGCCGCATACGAGAAACATCACACGGCAAACGAAAGCAGAATGAAACCCCGCTACTCGTCTGAGCTGCGCACCGCAAACAGTTTATCCGCTCGGAGCAATACTAGACAGCGGTTTACTCGTGGGCCGATCTCGATCACGCAGCAACATTACTACACAGCGCTGGCAGATCCGTTGAGAAAGCATTTTAAAGAGATCACCCAAAAAGAAAAATTAGCCCATGATTTACTCACCCTCAAGTCATGCTAGGTGTGTATGACCTTCTTTCAGTCGAATACAATCAGAGATATATAAAAAAAATGTCCTGGCTCCCCATAATGCACTTATATGGCAGTGAATTACTGTTTCTGTTTTGAAGTTGTAATAAATATTGGAGATCAAATGATTATGAACTCTTCTGATAAATCTTCTTCTTTATAAATTCCCTAAAAGAAAAACTTCTTCTGAAGAAATGGTATATATTAACGACTATCTGCATGCTTTGAAAGTAACGGATGGAGATGACCCAGAAATTAGAAATGTTAATGTAACAGACAAGCTGATATTTTTATGGACTATCTTATAGTTGAACACCTCCGGAGGGACAACGCAAAGAGAGCTCGCAAGACGGAGAAGGAGAGAAAGGCGAAGATCACCCACTGAGGCTCGACTCCCTAAGAACGGACCGATTCATCGTGCTCAGCAGTTAATTAAAACTATCGCACAAGTTGAGCGATTAAATAGGAAAATAATACACAGTGCAAACTGGAATAAACTGCTCAAATGAGGATGTTGAATTTGCAGGACAAGCTCAAATTACTTAAAGCCTAATTTGAGCTTGGCCTATGAACTTATGGTTCATTGTCAGAGGTGTTGTGTGTGTCTGTGTATGTGGACTCAATATGTTTAGACTGTTAGGACCACATGTATTTTTAAAAGGAACTGTGAACATCATTCGCCTTAGACCTTGAAAATGTGCGAAACTAGAGAAAGGTCGAGAGGGTTGCGATAGTCAAACTTACTGTCAGGGTTCTGCCCTGGCAGCTTTGTCTGCGTCTGTTTCATGTCTCTATGTTTGTGTTGTGCTTCAACATATGGCTCTGTCTTTGTTTGTGTTGGCCATGTGCTCCTTTGCTCCTGCCTCCTTGTTTCCCAGAACCACACCCTCTTGTCTAGTTAAGTCCTCGTTTACCTGAGTGTGTTCTCCTGTTCCTTGTCTGAGTGTGCTCACTTGTTCCTCTTGTGTTTTATTTGTAGAAGTTTCTTTTTTTTCCTTTAGCTCTGCCATCGGTCCTGTCTGTCTTGTCTCCTGTGCAGAGGTGGGTAGTAACGAAGTACATTTACTTCGTTACATTTACTTGAGTATTTTTTGGGAAAAATTGTACTTTTAAGAGTAGATTTAAATGTGGGTACTTTTTACTTTTACTCGAGTACATTTCTAATAAAAAAAACGGTACTTTTACTTCGTTACGTTGAGCGACGTTCCTCTCGTTACTTTATTTTAATGCAATACGTGTTGTTAAATGCGTAGTTTATTCCAAGCGCGCTGTATCTTTTTTCTGGGCATGAGTGATGCTCAATTCACAAATGAATCACTCTTTTGAGTCGATTCGGTTCAAAGACTTCATCAAACAAGTGGGCAGATCTGTCTAAATCGGTTTGCGAATCAGTTTGTATGATCTGTTAAGTTTCCTGCACGCACTGAATCGTCTGAAGCGCTTTCAATTCACACTCGACTCGGAGTCGTTCCACAGGACGATATTCGATTTAATTTCATTCAGGTAATACATTTTACAACCAAACAGATTATTACGATATGATAGCACTACTTCAAAGTATGACATTACCCGTTTTTTTTGGACATATACATTACTTTATACAATAAATAAGCTACCGTTGTCCACATATGAAATGAACACCCGCCATCCCGCGGTAATCTGTGTGTATTGCGCAGTGGCGTGCGAACTCAACTTGAAAACGAATGCCTTTGCCTGCCTTAGACACTATTGACCAGTTTAAACATGCTTGCAGAAATATACATTTGATTACATTTTGGAGAACAGACAGAAGAAGATCCGTCGATGTGCATTTGTGTTCAGATGTTCAGTAGCGGTCAGCGCGAGCACATGTGAAGAGTTTTAACTCTTTCTTCTCTGTGTCAATGTTTCCCTTTACATGCCTTTAAATGCAAAACTCTGCAGATACAGTATATTTCGACATTGTCTAATAATCCAACTGTAGTAGGCTAGTATAAGTTACTATTATACAAACCAAAGGACAGGCAATGATTTTCGGGCTACAGATGGTAGAAATAATGCTGGTCTCTTCTGTTTTTTGTGGCAAAGATAGCCTAATTATGATAATAATAGTCATTTAAATAAAAATATCTAAATAATATCATGTTTTATATATTATAGTATATATAGGCCTATCCAAAGTAACTAACTATAGCTACTTGAGTAGTTTTCTCATTGGATACTTTTCTCATTGGATACTAATTATGATAATAATAGTAATTTAAATAAAAAATATCTAAATAATATCATGTTTTATATATATCATATATATCGGCCTATGATCCGAAGTAACTAGTAACTAACTACTTGAGTAGTTTTCTCATTGGATACTTTTTTACTCTTACTCAAGTAACTATTAAGATTGTTACTTTTACTTTTACTTTGAGTAAATATTTCTAGAAGTACTTGTACTTTTACTTGAGTACAGTTTTTGGATACTCTACCCACCTCTGCTCCTGTGTCTCTAGTTCCAGTCCTGTCCTGCTAGCAGAGCGTCCCTGGCTGCTTACACTCTTAGCATTGGAGCAAGCCTGGTGCTGAGCCTGAGATCCCTGAGTGCTTTGCCTGTTGTACTTGAAGTTCCTGTCTGGCTATTGCTGGTATTCTCAGGTCTCATTCTGCTCTGCCATTACTTCTCTCCAGCCTACAGTCATCTTGTGCTAGTTACAACTGCTACTCGGCTAGTTACAACGGCTGTCATTGTGTCTCATCCCTGCCTATTGTCTGGACTGTTCACCTCTCCCACCACATCTTGTCATCTGTCTACTGTTTGTCAATTAACATGTTAACACTCGTTCTGCATTTGAGCCCTCCTTCATAGACCCGTGACACTTACCAAATAAAGCTTTTGTCTATGTGCTGCATAGAATAGGTGTAAAAAGAAAATTGATATTTTGAATATGTGCTTCTGCAAGCCTATGTTAATGAAGGACTAGAATAAGTCCAAAGTTTGACCTTTAAGGGAATTGGCTGTAGTAGAATAACAGCCCATTGTTAGAAGGCGGCCCGGACCAGGGTTAGTATAAAAAGCCTTGGAGAGGTTTTTTTCGGGGCCACATTTCGGGTCTTTTACGTGTTTGTTATTTTTTCCTTTGTTTTTTTCCCTTTGTATTATTCTGAATCTTTTTTAATAAAACGAAATCATGTTGTGGTGATTCGTAAAACTTTTTAAACAAGTCTATGAGTATTTTTTTTATATCAACATTTGATCAGCAGATTATGAGATTATTTAGAGGCACCACGAGGACCCTGAATCGACATCCTTAATCTAAAGGTAAGGGCAATATTTGATTGCATACCTGCATTAGTATAAAAAGCCTTGGAGAGGTTTTTTTTCGGGGCCACATTTCGGGTCTTTTACGTGTTTGTTATTTTTAGGGCCCAAGCCTTGAAAAGGCGAAGGCCCTATTGTTTTCCAAAGGATTATTATTATTATTATTATTAGGGCCCAAGCCTTGAAAAGGCGAAGGCCCTATTGTTTTCCAAAGGATTATTATTATTATTATTGTTCTTCAAGGGTTCGGTGGCTTTTGGGGCCCTTAACATACTCAAAAACTCTTGAAACAAAAGCTGGTACCCGGGCGTGGCAGGGGGGCTCGACAGCGCCCCCTGGAACGGGGTCCGAAAACTTGGTCCATAAATCAAACACGCTTGCCTGGAATAATATAAAAATCAGTATACATATAGATCTCATCTGTTCATATATCCTTCGTGCTTTTTCTTTTTACGCCAGCCCAACAGGAA
>JARPMJ010008050.1:0-37583 GCA_033366665.1 Phoxinus dragarum
GTGTAGTGTAGTGTTGTGTAGTATAGTGTTGTGTAGTGTGTAGTGTTGTGTAGTGTAGTGTTGTGTAGTGTAGTTTGTAGTGAGTGTTGTGTAGTGTTGTGTAGTGTAGTGTTGTGTAGTGTTGTGTTGTGTAGTGTTGTGTAGTGTGTGTGTGTAGTGTAGTGTAGTGTTGTGTGGTGTAGTGTAGTGTTGTGTAGTGTAGTGTAGTGTGTAGTGTTTGTGTAGTGTAGTGTTGTGTAGTGTTGTGTTGTGTAGTGTAGTGTTGTGTAGTGTAGTGTTGGTGTAGTGTAGTGTAGTGTTGTGTAGTGTTGTGTAGTGTTGTGTAGTGTAGTGTTGTGTAGTGTAGTGTTGTGTTGTGTAGTGTAGTGTTAGTGTAGTGTAGTGTTGTGTAGTGTAGTGTTGTGTAGTGTAGTGTTGTGTAGTGTAGTGTTGTGTAGTGTAGTGTAGTGTAGTGTTGTGTAGTGTAGTGTAGTGTTGTGTAGTGTAGTGTTGTGTAGTGTTGTGTAGTGTAGTGTAGTGTTGTGTAGTGTTGTGTTGTGTAGTGTTGTGTTGTGTTGTGTAGTATAGTGTAGTGTAGTGTAGTGTTGTGTAGTGTTGTGTAGTGTAGTGTTGTGTAGTGTAGTGTAGTGTTGTGTAGTGTAGTGTTGTGTAGTGTAGTGTAGTGTAGTGTTGTGTTGTGTTGTGTAGTATAGTGTAGTGGTGTGTAGTGTTGTGTAGTGTAGTGTTGTGTGTGTAGTGTAGTGTAGTGTAGTGTAGTGTTGTGTAGTGTAGTGTAGTGTTGTGTAGTGTAGTGTTGTGTAGTGTTGTGTTGTGTAGTGTAGTGTAGTGTAGTGTTGTGTTGTGTTGTGTAGTGTAGTGTAGTGTTGTGTAGTGTAGTGTAGTGTTGTGTAGTGTTGTGTAGTGGTGTGTAGTGTTGTGTAGTGTAGTGTTGTGTTGTGTAGTGTAGTGTAGTGTTGTGTAGTGTAGTGTTGTGTAGTGTAGTGTTGTGTAGTGTAGTGTAGTGTTGTGTAGTGTAGTGTAGTGTAGTGTTGTGTAGTGTAGTGTAGTGTTGTGTAGTGTAGTGTTGTGTAGTGTAGTGTTGTGTAGTGTTGTGTAGTGTGGTGTAGTGTTGTGTAGTGTAGTGTAGTGTAGTGTGGTGTGGTGTGGTGTAGTGTAGTGTTGTGTAGTGTAGTGTAGTGTAGTGTAGTGTTGTGTAGTGTTGTGTAGTGTTGTGTAGTGTAGTGTTGTGTAGTGTAGTGTTGTGTAGTGTTGTGTAGTGGTATGTTGTGTAGTGTTGTGTTGTGTTATGTGTAGTGTAGTGTAGTGTAGTATTGTGTTGTGTAGTGTTGTGTAGTGTTGTGGTGTTGTGTAGTGTAGTGTAGTGTAGTGTAGTGTAGTGTTGTGTAGTGTTGTGTAGTGGTATGTTGTGTAGTGTTGTGTTGTGTTATGTGTAGTGTAGTATTGTGTTGTGTAGTGTTGTGTAGTGTTGTGTAGTGTTGTGTTGTGTAGTGTAGTGTAGTGTTGTGTAGTGTAGTGTTGTGTAGTGTAGTGTTGTGTAGTGTTGTGTAGTGTAGTGTTGTGTAGTGTAGTGTAGTGTACTGTAGTGTTGTGAGTGTAGTGTAGTATAGTGTAGTGTAGTGTTGTGTTAGTGTTGTGTAGTGTTGTGTAGTGTAGTGTTGTGTAGTGTTGTGTAGTGTTGTGTAGTGTAGTGTTGTGTAGTGTAGTGTTGTGTAGTATAGTGTTGTGTAGTGTAGTGTTGTGTAGTGTAGTGTTGTGTAGTGTAGTGTTGTGTAGTGTGTAGTGTTGTATAGTGTTGTGTAGTGTAGTGGTTGTGTAGTGTTGTGTAGTGTAGTGTTGTGTAGTGTAGTGTTGTGTAGTGTAGTGTTGTGTTGTGTAGTATAGTGTAGTGTTGTGTAGTGTAGTGTTGTGTAGTGTAGTGTTGTGTAGTGTTGTGTAGTGTAGTGTTGTGTAGTGTTGTGTAGTGTAGTGTTGTGTAGTGTTGTGTTGTGTAGTATAGTGTTGTGTAGTGTAGTGTTGTGTAGTGTAGTGTAGTGTAGTGTTGTGTAGTGTTGTGTAGTGTAGTGTAGTGTTGTGTAGTGTTGTGTAGTGTTGTGTAGTGTAGTGTTGTGTAGTGTAGTGTAGTGTAGTGTAGTGTAGTGTTGTGTAGTGTTGTGTTGTGTAGTGTTGTGTAGTGTTGTGTAGTGTTGTGTAGTGTTGTGTTGTGTAGTGTTGTGTAGTGTAGTGTTGTGTAGTGTAGTGTAGTGTTGTGTAGTGTTGTGTAGTGTTGTGTAGTGTAGTGTTGTGTAGTGTAGTGTTGTGTTGTGTAGTGTAGTGTTGTGTAGTGGTGTTGTGTAGTGTTGTGTAGTGTAGTGTTGTGTAGTGTAGTGTTGTGTAGTGTAGTGTTGTGTAGTGTAGTGTAGTGTAGTGTTGTGTAGTGTAGTGCTTGTGTAGTGTTGTGTAGTGTAGTGTAGTGTTGTGTAGTGTTGTGTTGTGTAGTGTTGTGTTGTGTTGTGTAGTATAGTGTAGTGTAGTGTAGTGTTGTGTAGTGTTGTGTAGTGTAGTGTTGTGTAGTGTAGTGTAGTGTTGTGTAGTGTAGTGTTGTGTAGTGTAGTGTAGTGTAGTGTTGTGTAGTGTTGTGTAGTATAGTGTAGTGGTGTGTAGTGTTGTGTAGTGTAGTGTTGTGTTGTGTAGTGTAGTGTAGTGTTGTGTAGTGTAGTGTAGTGTTGTGTAGTGTAGTGTTGTGTAGTGTTGTGTTGTGTTGTGTAGTGTAGTGTAGTGTAGTGTAGTGTAGTGTTGTGTAGTGTAGTGTTGTGTAGTGTAGTGTTGTGTAGTGTAGTGTAGTGTAGTGTTGTGTAGTGTAGTGTAGTGTTGTGTAGTGTAGTGTTGTGTAGTGTAGTGTTGTGTAGTGTTGTGTTGTGTAGTGTTGTGTAGTGTGGTGTAGTGTTGTGTAGTGTAGTGTAGTGTAGTGTGGTGTGGTGTGGTGTAGTGTAGTGTTGTGTAGTGTAGTGTAGTGTAGTGTAGTGTAGTGTAGTGTAGTGTAGTGTTGTGTAGTGTTGTGTAGTGTTGTGTAGTGTAGTGTTGTGTAGTGTAGTGTTGTGTAGTGTTGTGTAGTGTTGTGTAGTGGTATGTTGTGTAGTGTTGTGTTGTGTTATGTGTAGTGTAGTGTTAGTGTAGTATTGTGTTGTGTAGTGTTGTGTAGTGTTGTGGTGTTGTGTAGTGTAGTGTAGTGTAGTGTAGTGTAGTGTAGTGTAGTGTTGTGTAGTGTAGTGTAGTGTAGTGTTGTGTAGTGTTGTGTAGTGGTATGTTGTGTAGTGTTGTGTTGTGTTATGTGTAGTGTAGTGTAGTGTAGTATTGTGTTGTGTTGTGTTGTGTAGTGGTGTTGTGTAGTGTAGTGTAGTGTAGTGTTGTGTAGTGTAGTGTAGTGTTGTGTAGTGTAGTGTTGTGTTGTGTTGTAGTGTTGTGTAGTGTAGTGTAGTGTAGTGTAGTGTAGTGTAGTGTAGTGTTGTGTAGTGTAGTGTAGTGTTGTGTTGTGTTGTGTTGTGTAGTGTTGTGTAGTGTAGTGGTATGTGTGTAGTGTAGTGTTGTGTAGTGGTGTAGTGTAGTGTAGTGTTGTGTAGTGTTGTGTTGTGTAGTGTAGTGTTGTGTAGTGGTGTAGTGTAGTGTAGTGTAGTGTAGTGTAGTGTAGTGTAGTGTTGTGTAGTGTTGTGTTGTGTTGTGTTAAAGTTAGTTAGACAGAAAGATAGATTAGTTAGAAAGAAAGAAAGAAAGATGGATTAGTTAGAAAGAAAGAGAGAAAGATGGATGGATTAGTTAGAAAGAAAAAAAGATTAGTTAGTTAAAAGAAAGAAAGATAGATGGATTAGTAAGAAAGAAAGAAAGAAAGATGGATTAGTTAGAAAGAAAGAAAGAAAGATGGATTAGTTAGAAAGAAAGAAAGATAGATGGATTAGTTGGAAAGAAAGAAAGATGGATTAGTAAGAAAGAAAGATGGATTAGTTAGAAAGAAAGATTAGTTAGTTAGAAAGAAAGAAAGAAAGAAAGAAAGAAAGAAAGAAAGAAAGAAAGAAAGAAAGAAAGAAAGATGGATTAGTTAGAAAGAAAGAAAGATGGATTAGTTAGAAAGAAAAAAGAAAGATGGATTAGTTGTTGTGTAGTGTAGTGTTGTGTAGTGTTGTGTTGTGTTGTGTTGTGTTGTGTAGTGTAGTGTTAGTGTAGTGTAGTGTTGTGTAGTGTAGTGTTGTGTAGTGTTGTGTAGTGTAGTGTTGTGTAGTGTAGTGTTGTGTAGTGTAGTGTAGTGTTGTGTAGTGTAGTGTTGTGTAGTGTAGTGTTGTGTAGTGTAGTGTTGTGTAGTGTAGTGTTGTGTAGTGTTGTGTAGTGTAGTGTTGTGTAGTGTTGTGTTGTGTAGTGTTGTGTTGTGTTGTGTAGTATAGTGTAGTGTAGTGTAGTGTTGTGTAGTGTTGTGTAGTGTAGTGTTGTGTAGTGTAGTGTAGTGTAGTGTTGTGTAGTGTAGTGTTGTGTAGTGTAGTGTAGTGTTGTGTAGTGTTGTGTAGTATAGTGTAGTGGTGTGTAGTGTTGTGTAGTGTAGTGTTGTGTTGTGTAGTGTAGTGTAGTGTTGTGTAGTGTAGTGTTGTGTAGTGTAGTGTTGTGTAGTGTTGTGTTGTGTTGTGTAGTGTAGTGTAGTGTAGTGTTGTGTTGTGTTGTGTAGTGTAGTGTAGTGTTGTGTAGTGTAGTGTAGTGTTGTGTAGTGTTGTGTAGTGTAGTGTAGTGTTGTGTAGTGTTGTGTAGTGTTGTGTAGTGTTGTGTAGTGTAGTGTTGTGTAGTGTTGTGTAGTATTGTGTTGTGTAGTGTTGTGTAGTGTTGTGGTGTTGTGTAGTGTAGTGTAGTGTAGTGTAGTGTAGTGTGGTGTGGTGTGGTGTAGTGTAGTGTAGTGTTGTGTAGTGTAGTGTAGTGTAGTGTAGTGTAGTGTAGTGTGGTAGTGTGTGTAGTGTAGTGTGTGTTGTGTAGTGTAGTGTTGTGTAGTGTAGTGTTGTGTAGTGTTGTGTTGTGTAGTGTAGTGTAGTGTAGTGTTGTGTTGTGTAGTGTAGTGTAGTGTTGTGTAGTGTAGTGTTGTGTAGTGTTGTGTAGTGTAGTGTAGTGTAGTGTAGTGTTGTGTAGTGTTGTGTAGTGTTGTGTAGTGTAGTGTTGTGTAGTGTAGTGTTGTGTAGTGTTGTGTAGTATTGTGTTGTGTAGTGTTGTGTAGTGTTGTGGTGTTGTGTAGTGTTGTGTAGTGTAGGTAGTGTAGTGTAGGTGGTGTGGTGTGGTGTAGTGTAGTGTTGTGTAGTGTAGTGTAGTGTAGTGTAGTGTAGTGTAGTGTAGTGTTGTGTAGTGTTGTGTAGTGTTGTGTAGTGTAGTGTTGTGTAGTGTAGTGTTGTGTAGTGTTGTGTAGTGTTGTGTAGTGGTATGTTGTGTAGTGTTGTGTTGTGTTATGTGTAGTGTAGTGTAGTGTAGTATTGTGTTGTGTAGTGTTGTGTAGTGTTGTGGTGTTGTGTAGTGTAGTGTAGTGTAGTGTTGTGTAGTGTAGTGTAGTGTAGTGTTGTGTAGTGTAGTGTTGTGTTGTGTTGTGTTGTGTAGTGTTGTGTAGTGTAGTGGTATGTAGTGTAGTGTAGTGTTGTGTAGTGGTGTAGTGTAGTGTAGTGTTGTGTAGTGTTGTGTTGTGTAGTGTAGTGTTGTGTAGTGGTGTAGTGTAGTGTAGTGTAGTGTAGTGTAGTGTTGTGTAGTGTTGTGTTGTGTTGTGTTAAAGTTAGTTAGACAGAAAGATAGATTAGTTAGAAAGAAAGAAAGAAAGATGGATTAGTTAGAAAGAAAGAGAGAAAGATGGATGGATTAGTTAGAAAGAAAAAAAGATTAGTTAGTTAAAAAGAAAGAAAGATAGATGGATTAGTAAGAAAGAAAGAAAGAAAGATGGATTAGTTAGAAAGAAAGAAAGAAAGAAAGATGGATTAGTTAGAAAGAAAGAAAGATAGATGGATTAGTTGGAAAGAAAGAAAGATGGATTAGTAAGAAAGAAAGATGGATTAGTTAGAAAGAAAGATTAGTTAGTTAGAAAGAAAGAAAGAAAGAAAGAAAGAAAGAAAGAAAGAAAGAAAGAAAGAAAGATGGATTAGTTAGGAAAGAAAGGAAAGATGGATTAGTTAGAAAGAAAAAAGAAAGATGGATTAGTTAGAAAGAAAGAAAGATGGATTAGTTAGAAAGAAAGAAAGAAAGAAAGATGGATTAGTTGGAAAGAAAGAAAGATGGATTAGTTAGAAAGAAAGAAAGAAAGAAAGAAAGAAAGAAAGAAAGAAAGAAAGAAAGATGGATTAGTTGGAAAGAAAGAAGATGGATTAGTTAGAAAGAAAGAAAGAAAAGAAAGAAAGAAAGAAAGAAAGAAAGAAAGAAAGAAAGAAAGAAAGAAATATGGATTAGTTAGAAAGAAAGAAAGAACGAAAGAAAGTAAGATTATTTAGTTAGACAAGAACGATGGATTAGTTAGAAAGAAAGAAAGATGGATTAGTTAGAAAGAAAGAAAGATGGATTAGTTAGAAAGAAAGAAAGAAATAAAGAAAGAAAGATGGATTAGTTAGAAAGAAAGAAAGAACAAAAGAAAGAAAGATTAGTTAGTTAGAAAGAAAGAATGATTAGTTAGAAAAGAAAGAAAGATGGATTAGTTAGAAAGAAAGAAGATGAATTAGATAGATATAGTTTGAAAATAGATAGATAGATATAGTTTGAAGATAGATAGATAGATATAGTTTGTAGATAGATAGATAGATAGATAGATAGATAGATAGATAGATAGATAGATAGATATAGTTTGAAGATGATAGATAGATAGATAGATAGATAGATAGATATAGTTTGAAGATAGATAGATAGATATAGTTTGTAGATAGATAGATAGATAGATAGATAGATAGATAGATAGATAGATAGATATAGTTTGAAGATGATAGATAGATAGATAGATAGATAGATAGATATAGTTTATTGATAGATAGATAGATAGATAGATAGATAGATAGATATAGTTTGAAGATAGATAGATAGATAGATAGATAGATAGATAGATAGATAGATAGATAGATAGATAGATATAGTTTGAAGATAGATAGATAGATAGATAGATAGATAGATAGATAGATATAGTTTGAAGATAGATAGATAGATAGATAGATAGATAGATAGATAGATATAGTTTGAAGATAGATAGATAGATAGATATAGTTTGCAGATAGATAGATAGATAGATAGATAGATAGATAGATAGATAGATAGAGTTTATAGATAGATAGATAGATAGATAGATAGATAGATAGATATAGTTTATAGATAGATAGATAGATAGATAGATATAGTTTGAAGATAGATAGATAGATAGATAGATAGATAGATAGATAGATAGATAGATAGATAGATAGATAGATAGATAGATACAGTTTATAGATAGATAGATAGATAGATAGATAGATAGATAGATAGATAGATAGATACAGTTTATAGATAGATAGATAGATAGATAGATAGATAGATAGATAGATAGATAGATAGATATAGTTTATAGATAGATAGATATATAGATAGATATAGTTTGAAGATAGATAGATAGATAGATAGATAGATAGATATAGTTTGAAGATAGATAGATAGATAGATAGATAGATAGATAGATAGATAGATAGATAGATAGATAGATATAGTTTGAAGATAGATAGATAGATAGATAGATAGATAGATAGATAGATATAGTTTGAAGATAGATAGATAGATAGATAGATAGATAGATAGATATAGTTTGAAGATAGATAGATAGATAGATATAGTTTGCAGATAGATAGATAGATAGATAGATAGATAGATAGATAGATAGATAGAGTTTATAGATAGATAGATAGATAGATAGATAGATAGATAGATATAGTTTATAGATAGATAGATAGATAGATAGATATAGTTTGAAGATAGATAGATAGATAGATAGATAGATAGATAGATAGATAGATAGATAGATAGATAGATAGATAGATAGATACAGTTTATAGATAGATAGATAGATAGATAGATAGATAGATAGATAGATAGATACAGTTTATAGATAGATAGATAGATAGATAGATAGATAGATAGATAGATAGATATAGTTTATAGATAGATAGATATATAGATAGATATAGTTTGAAGATAGATAGATAGATAGATAGATAGATAGATAGATAGATAGATAGATAGATAGATAGATAGATAGATAGATAGATAGATAGATTGCATAAAGCTTAATTGAGTTTCAATGGCTTCTAGCACTTTAAGTGAAACAGTTAAAACAGTCATGGACCTTTGGTCAATGGAAGTCAATGGGAATTTTATGATTTTTAATATTAATTTTTAAGAAAACTGAAACTCAAATCAGTCTGAAAAGATATAGCACACTAAGTCAGACCAGTCTGAAGGTCTGACCCGAGTTTGGAGTTTGTAGAGTTAAAGCTCTAGGAGGAGATAGAGTCAGAAATTTAGGTAAGAAGAATAATAATAATAATAATAATAATAAGTTTAAATAGGATTTCAGTAAGTTGGCTTTTCCAAGCCAACTTAATAAACTAACTGCTTTCAATAACTACGTCTTCGGCATCCTGCACCAAACCTGACAGTGGGCTTCTACTCACCTGCTTTCTTGATCCTCTTTCGCTCTTTGACCTGGTAGGGTTTCTGGTCACGTGACAGCGGGACGGCATTACCGTCTTTACAGCACTGCCCTGGAATCGCAGCACTTTACAGCACTGCCCTGGAATCGCCAACATTAGCTACAGTCAAATCCTTCTCAGACTGCAGAGCCACCAGGCACGTGGTACCTGAGCGAGACACAAACCACATGTCACCGAGGCTCTGGGCTGAACTTAAGTACTTTAAGTACTAATAAAAGTTTATAGTTCGGATAGAAACACTGATGTCTATGGTAGAGATCAGAAGCATTTATTTGCTTCAAATAAAGATTGCATCGTTACACCAGTAGGTGGCGACAAGTGACTGTTAAAAATGTATTTGTCATTGAATTATTAATTCAAAAGATTGGTTCAAAAACAGAGGGTGCTGCTCAGTTCTCAAACTTTATCTTTAACTGATTTTTATCTCCCTTTATCCAGAATCAGGCAGCTCTACTGAATACTGTCAGGTACTTTTTTCAAAGCAGTTTGATTCTCAGGTCTAATGGTTGTAGACTATCAGTTATATGGAGATTCTGAGCCATCCATCAGACTGTGAGCTCTCACCTGCTTCATCATAGGAAGCCGACAGTTTCTCCAGCATTTCTTTGTCCATGTTGAGTATCTGCTGCCTGAGGATGGACTGAGGAGTACGAGCGCTGTTTTCTTTCTGAAGCTGCTGCCGCAACATGATGTAGCAGCTGCCTGAGAGACAAACACACACACATTTCTCATTCTTCAACAATACTTCAGGGGACTTTAACATCCATTTATGAACATACTCTTTGTTTGCATTTTATTAACTGTGGTCATTTTGTGTTCATTATATCTCTAAATATTGAAAGTCATGACATAACGATAACAGTTATCTTAAAGTCATTGGAACTGATGTACGGTAGAATTTCATTAAAGCTTGACAGGTATAAAACATCACTGAATTAAATGCAAATATAGATTTTTTCAATCTCTAGGACACATTTCTTAAGACTTAGAGGATTAGTTCACTACAGAATAAAAATTTCCTGATAATTTACTCTCCCCCACGTCATCCAAGATGTTCATGTCTTTCTTTCTTCAGTGGAAAAGAATATTAAGGTTTTTGAGGAAAATGTTCCAGGATTGTTCTCCATATAGTGACTTCAATGGTCCAACGGGCTGAAGGTCCAGATGTGAGTTTCAGTGCAGCTTCAAAGTCTCGACACGATCCCAGCCGAGGAATAAGAGTCTCATCTAGACAAACCAGCGGACATTACAACTTTCTGTGGCACATAGATGGGAACCACAAGCTGATCAGGTTGATGTGGAGATCAGGTAGATGTGAATGAAAAAATGGATTGCATAATTTCCAGGGCTCTACAGTGCAACTATTTCACTCACATTTGTGCAAATGTGACAAAAACTTTCACAGTGTGAGTGACTGGTGGATCTGATTACCCATGATAAGAAACAGATCCTGCACAGACACAACACAAGATAATATCATTTTATGTATTATTTTATTTATTATAATATTTTGCCTTTGAGCTGTAAATGTCTTCTATAAATTAAGGTGTCTAATAACCTCCTGTGATGGCACTTGTAATTGAGATGTTTCTGTTGGTTTAGAAGTATTAATAATATTGATTTAGTGACGATCCATTAAGAAGAAAATACTCTGTTACTGTGACCCTACATTTCTGCCACGTATAATCATAGAAGCCTGAATTAATTTATTTAATCCTAATACAGAAGACAAATAACAGCTTTTTGTTTCATCTTTAGGTGGAGAATAGTGATCCATGGGGGAATCTGTGGCTTCAGCAGACTGGTTGTACTTTTGCAAGCTTCCGACAACAACAGCGCTGGCACAGTGTTTGACCAGTTTGTTCAAGCCACAGCTAGATATTGTGTTCCATCTCGAGTTAGATGTGACCACAGAGGAGAAAACAATACCGTCTCTTTGTTTATGAACATTTATCATGGGTCTGAAAGAGGAAGTGCCATCCGTGGTAGAAGTGTCCACAACCAGAGGATCGAGAGACTTTGGGGAGATCTTTGGCGGGGTATGACTAATGTGTACTACCAGCTTTTCTCCTTTCGTGAGAGTGATGAAGTCATTGACTGTAACAACGAGCTACACATGTGGGCACTGCATTATGTGTACCTTCCACGGATTAACCGGGACTTGGAGGTTTTCAGGGAACAGTGGAACAATCATGGTTTGCGCACTGCTGGTCACCAAACACCGTATCAGATGTTTGTCAGAGGATGTCTTCAGGGGCAAACATCTTCACTTACTGTCATGGAAGAGATTTTTGGACCCAGCCCTGCTTAAGATGGTGCCATTCCTGCTGTGGATTGGCAGGAAGTTGTAACAGTTCCTGCTAACCAATTAAGTCCAACCCAGGCACAGATGCAACAACTGCAGGATGTGGACATTCTTGCAGGACCTGTTAATAGCCCGGCTATTGATGCACTTCAAACTGTAATTAATATTCTGCAACTGTAGATTGCTTTTGATTTGGTTATATTGTAATTTAAAATAAACCCATATATATATATATATATATATATATAAATGGATTGTTGACTGATTTTATTTGGTGCTAATTGAGGTGAAGACTTCATTTATAACATAGACAGTATTTATTTATATTTGAGACCTGGTAAGATGCATCACATTTGTGGGAAATAAATTGGATAATAGATATAATTTATTGATTCCAGGGTGTAAATTGGTCATGTTACCATTGCTCACATTTAAGAAAAGAAATAAAAGCATATGTGAAATCTTAAATGTATATTACTTGTAGGGAGCTGGTACAGAGCTGACCTGACTGACAAAGCAAGTGTGAAGGAGATGCTCAACCAAGCAGAAGAATGGCTGAAAGCCCTGGAGAGGACTGGCCTGCCCGGCAAGTACAAGGTATGGGGCTACCAACACGGCATCCTTCCAAGGCTCCTGTGGCCACTGCCTGTGTATGAGGTCCCCTTGACAACAGTGGAGGCTTTGGAAAGGAGAATTAACAACTTCCTCAGGAGGTGGCTGTCTGTCCCCAAAAGCTTTTGCTCTATAGGGGTCTACAGCTCAGGAAGCAAATTGCAATTGCCAATTACATCAGTCGTGGAGAAATTTAAGACAGCCAAAGTTTGGTTGGCCATGACGTTGCGCGACAGTAATGACCAGGCTGTGCGACAGGCCAACATCGTAGTGAAGACGGGACGGAAGTGGAAGGCCAGCGGAGCTCTGAGGGAAGCGGAGGAACGCTTACAGCATACAGACATCATGGGCACGGTGACCCGGAGGATGCTGAGCCTGGGAGCCATCACTCGAGCAAGCTGGAAGGAGGCAAGGGCAAAGGACCGGAAAGGGATGGTGCAGAAGGAGATTCGGGCTGTGGAGGAAGAGAGTAGACAAGCCAGGGCAGTAGCCATGAAACAGACCTGGTGGGAAAGTGCCAGAGGAAGATCCCTCAGTTGGAAGGACATCTGGAATATGGAGGGGCACCGACCAAAGTTCATCCTTAGCTTGAACGCAAGCCAGGGAAGTATCAGTCCCTCATCTCTGAGAGCCAGCAGAGGGGTTGGAGAGCCTGGAATCTACCGGTGGAGGTGGGTTGCGGGGGGTTCCCGGGACAGAAACTTTGGAGAGCATTGGGGACGCTTGGGGTTAGAGGGGCAACCCGCAAGAACCTGGTGAACAATATAGCAAAGCAGGCAGAGACAGCAACCAGATGGCTGTGGTTGAAGAGGAGCGAGCGGTGGCTAAACCAGACTGGCAGAGAGGGCGGGGGTCAGAGCTGAGTGGTGAAGTCCTGAATGACCGAGGGAGCAGTTCCAGGACGCTGGTTCTGCGGTCAAGCCCCATTGAGGTGTCGTGGGCTTGTTGACGAAACACCGGTGAAGTGGGGTGCCCACTTGAAAACCCAGTGAAGTCAACAAGTCTGAACCATGCGGCTCTGCCCTCAGTTGAAGACGTCTGAGGGGAGCGACTTCTATGCTAGCCACCCACATAAGGAGCAGGACGTAACGCCTGCCAAGTGCGGTGGCTGCGATATACCCTATCATTTAAAGACATAAGCCGCGTTTCCACCGAAATTACCCGGAACAATTTGTCCCAGGAACTTTTTTCCCAGGAACTTTTTTTGCCCCAGACCGGTTGCTTTCTGCGTTTACACCGCGGTCTAAAGTACCGGGAAGATTATAAACTGCGCGCGACTGCTCCTCCCAGTCTGTGACGCACAGTAATCAGTTTTGAGCGCCACATTTATAATAAGTATGGAGGAGATTCAAACTGTGCTGCAGTTGTTTGTGATGTATTGCGGACATTGAATGTGAGACGGCTGGGACGAACGCGCAGAAAATTTCCTGTTACACAAATACGCTTAATAAAGCCTGAACCTCGTCGTCGGTCCAGTGTTTTTTTATAATTAAATTCCATATTTGCAGACAGACAACTCTTAATGCATGAAGCCACGAACCGCAATAGATTTTTAAAAATGCCGGTTAAAATAGAATGCTGCGTGGAGTCCTCCAGTCAATATGCGGCGTGAACACAACCAATCAGCACGTTCAGCGCACAAGTCCCGCCCCCGAAAGTTCCTGAACTTTGAAAAAGTACTACCTCGCCAGCAGGGACTTTCTGAGGGGGAAATATTTACCTGGAACTTCATTTAGACCCTGGTTCCTGCGGTGTAAACACACCGAGTACCAGCCCAAAGTTCCTAGTTCCTGGGGAAAGTTCTCGCGGTGGAAACGCGGCTATACTTATGAAACTATACTGTAAAAAAATATAGATCTGAGTATTGCACAGTTTAATTTATTGCATTTATATGATTGTACTATTAAAGTATTGTATGTTTAAATATATAAAGGATATGAAGCTATATATAAGATATAAGGATATTAAGCTGCTGACAAGTCTGAGGTAAGCCTAAATAGCCCAGACTATTAGTTCAGAATATCTGACACTGGGGGAGGACTTGAAACGATGACCTAGAATGGTTTCCTGGGGCTGTATTCCAGAAACAACTTCAGTCAGAGTAATATCTTGTCTCTTTAGTAACCACTGTGATTTCAATTTGGAACCCATTTAAAACACTAAACTTGTCAGATCATAACTTATGGCTTAAAGGGATAGTTCACCTTACTCAACCTTTTCCAAACTTCCATGAGTTTCTTTCTTGTGTGGAACTTCCATATTATGGAAAAAATACTATGGAAGTCAATGGGGACCAGCAACTGTGGTTACCAATATTCTTCAGAATATATGTTGTGTTCATCAGTAGAAAGAGGCTCATGCATGTTTTAAACAACATGAGCGTGAGTAAATGAAGACAGAATTTTCAATCTTGGGTGAACTATCCCTTTAAGATAGGACGTTTCTGTAATTGGTCCCTGTGAAGCATATTGGTGGCGCCCTGCTCGCCATAGCGATACATTTAATTAAATCTAAAAAACAGATATTCATTGCAATTGCATTGATCAAGAACCACATCTGTACACTTTTCCCCAATCAAATGTTATCTTTTAATCTTAGAAAACTTGAGGTGTGGTGAATGGTGTTACAGCTAGAATGCTACTAATGTGCTATTTTCATAAAATTGCAATCTAGATATTTTCTTTGGGCTACACAAAATGAAGAAAATGGAAAAAAAAAGGAGAAAGGAAAAAGGAGGATATTTAATTGTGGTAGCAGTACAATACTTCTGCTGTCAGTAAAGCCAAATAAAGTTATTATACCTGAGCACAAGCTCTCATTCTAATCCGGTTATTCTTAAAGGAACACTCCGACTTTTTGGGACTTTAGCCTATTCACCTTATCCCCCAGAGTTAGATAAGTCCACACATACCTTTTTCATCTCCGTGCGTGCTATAAGTCTGTTTGACGCACCCACCCCTAGCCTAGCTTAGCACAAAGACTGGAGGTAAATGGTTGCAGCTAGCATACTAATCCAAATAAGTGACAAAATAACGAAGCACTGCTACTTGGGCAGAGTGATAACCGCAGCACCTGAGACGCGCTCTGAACGAACTCTCTGCTCCTCACCACGGCGCGTCTCAGGTGCTGCGGTTATCACTCCGCCCAAGCAGCAGTGCTTCGCCTTCAGAGAATATAGTTCCCAGTATTTATACGGTTAAAATATGTCTGTGTCTCATGTGACTTTGTTTTTTGTACACTCTGTGACTATACAAATCACAACATGTAAATAGGAAAATGTTTGCGTTATTTTGTCACTTATTTGGATTAGTATGCTAGCTGCAACCATTTACATCCAGTCTTTGTGCTAAGCTAGGCTAGCGGTGGGTGCGTCAAACAGACTTATAGCACGCACGGAGATGAAAAAGGTATGTGTGGACTTATCTAACTCTGGGGGATAAGGTGAATAGGCTAAAGTCCCAAAAAGTCGGAGTGTTCCTTTAAATACTTATATAAAGTCTTAAATACCATATTTAAATACTTTAAGTCTTTACAAAATAATTTAAATTGATAATATCACCTGTGTATCTAATTACTGTTTGTCTGATGAGTGGCCAATCTATGAACAAAAAGGTTTGAATAAGCGCCACCTTCTTGCAATAGCTGTAAATGTTAGCACAACAAAAGCTCACGTGTAAGACAGATATTGATTACAATGGTCTGTATCTTAAACCTGCATTGATTGCTTACCTCCACTGTAACTGATTTCCCCACACAAATGTTAATGCTTTGATGTTAAAGCTAGAATGTCCACTAATGTGTTTATTTACAAAAAGATGAGTGGAGAAAAACTCACAGAAATGGTTAGACCCAAGTCTTCAGCAGCCAATGACACTGACCCGTTCCAAAAAATTTGTAACGTGTATTTCACGCGTATTTTACGTGTTAAATACGTGTTAAATACGCGTAAATATATGTGTTAAAATTATTCACGCGTTTTTGGCCCCAGTGGCCTTCCATAGTGCTACACACAGCCTAGTACGACGTAGCTGCGGGATAATTTAATGCAGAAGTATAAATTGGGCTTTACAATTTAGTTTTTTAAGGATGATGTCATCACATTCACCATTTTATCAGTAAAAGGCCAATTGGATCAAAACAGGCTGAAGAAAGCAACTTTGCTAACTTTTTTAATTTGTTGATAACAGATCGGCGTATGGAAACTTGGCTATTGATCCGACTGTATCAATGCTGCTCACTGAGGCTTGTAATGGATTTATCTCTCTTATTTTTGAACACGTCACTGCTGCACGTCAATCTCGTGATGTTCACTGGTTGCCAAAACTATTTTAATTGAATATTATTATTTATAATGCAAAATTTGCACCAATATGAACATTTTGGTTGATACTGATAACCGATAATTCTTTATATTTGAAAGGCGATAACAAATATATTGGCTGATAAATCTGAATCCAAATGTTATATAGTTTTTATAATTTTTTTTAACAAAAGTCTCACCATTAAAAGCCATGTCCCAAGCACACAATTATGATGTTCTCATGATAATTTTATGTAGCCAATATGACAGACTTGTGTTGCACATGTTGCACTGAACTGTATTTGTCTCAAAGGGATTTCGATCATATTTCAAGTTATTCAAAACCATCACAGTGAACAGTGCTCATCTGAAGTGTCTCAGCGGAAGGAAATTATCCATTATTCATTGGATTTAATATAGCGCCAACATTTTCTTATCAGGCCGATAACAATAACATTAAAAATAAACATATATCAGCCGATACCGACATGGTAGTTGATATATCGTGCACCTTTGGGCGTTTGGGTTCACACACTTGCACAGTGTGTGCCTGGGGCCGTGCTGTCCAAATGAATCACAGGCTTCATATAGTGAATAACAGCGTTTCAGGACTTCTGCACTGGTTTGCTCCTCTCCTGTCTCTTTCTGATCAAAGTCTTTTTCATCCATGACCTTCAGCCTGGATGAGAGCAAGCGATGTTCTGATCCTTCCTACAAAACACTGATTATCCGGGGAATGTTGATGTTTTTGTGGACGATGTGTCTGTGCATTTAGGACTGAGTGACCCAGCGGGTGAATAACTCCAGCCGGACGATCACAGAGCCGGCCTGTTTCAAACAAACCCCCAATGAAAAAACAAGGCAAAAACTTAGTTTACAATGTGACTACAATTACTTCATTACATCTCACATTTCACACTTATGAGTATACTTATGAACATCTCATATTTCACACTTATGAGTATACTTATGAACACATTCTATCTACCACTATCCATCCACACATTCTTTCTCTTTATCCAGAATCATGACCTAAAGCCAAAACTGCATCGTTTGCAGCATCAAAACAGCAAACACTCTCTCAGCCCCTCAGACAGAGAAATTACCAGGAACTGAGCACAAAGAAGTACAAACTAGAGCGATTAGATAATGGATTTCACAGGAATTAGCAAAACAACATGAACATGACTAGAGCTTGGCTTTCCGATGACGGAGTGCTGCATGATATACTGTGAAAGTCGAGTAAGAAAAGCGTTGTTATATCAGCTGTGAGGTTTCTCTGAGTAATACGCTTCGGTCCAGCTGCAGATCAGAGGGCCATGGAAAAATATCACTTTAAGTTTATAATTTATATAGTTTGTATTGCTTTTATATTGTATTTAATAAGCTTGTTCCATTGCAGTGATTTAAACATTCTACTTACCTTTATACTTTTCTATTCGTTTGCACGGTTGCCTGCAAAGTTTGATTCCTCTGTTGCATTTTGCACTAATAAAGACATACTTTACCTTAAGGAGAAACATTTAATTTGTAACATTGTATGTATTACAGCACTAACTTGTTTACTAATAGTCTCAAGAGGAATTGAGTTTAATAAAAGCATAAATATGAGGTATGAAACGTATGAAATTGCTCACCCTGACTTTGAAGAGTGCAACAGGTCAATACAACTGATATAATTTGTCAACATTACAAACAGCGATTCTGTGAACATTGTAATCTTTTTTAACCTAACCCAAGCATACATTACTAGTGAAGGATTCGTGAGGGTGATGATGACTGAAGTCTGAACTATTCCCTTTAAATGTTTCCCAACCCATCTGAAGAATTTCAAAGCACTTCAACTCCCTTCACATGTTATTGATCTTGCTCAAAGGATGTCCATCCTCTCTGAACTGAAAATATTCTGCCTATATGACTGTATTTATCAGCACATGAGATCCATCTAAGACGCGCTGGAGTAATTCCTGCTGCCACTTTCCTTTCGCTGGCTGTTAACATGCACAACTTTTGTTTCAATCGGACTGAATTCATTGTGATTGATGAATCTGAATGTAGTGTTTACATGAACGCTAAACATGTGATTGGGTTGATGTGCGCGTTTATGTCTCAAGCTTCAAATCTGAATATATTTTTTGCCATGCGCACACTGCACAAATATACAGAGTTTCCCGCTGTTTGCGCATAATAACTATTCTCCTACAGTGGCTCTTTGTTTGTTTTAAACAGCAGACTTAATATGTATCCATTTCTGGTCATAATTTGAAGACAATGAACCGTTTTGCAGTGCTGTTTATATATCACGGAGTAAAAATGCCCAAAATCTGTCGTCTGTGAATAAGGATCAGAAACAAGGACTGGTCAAGTCAAGTCAAGTCACCTTTATTTATATAGCGCTTTTTACAAAACAGATTGTATCAAAGCTGCTTCACAGTGATAACAAGAAAATAATACAACAAAGTTTGTTTCTAGAAGAAAATTGCATCATTATCCACCTTAAGGTGGACTATCTTCTTACTTAAGTAAGGCAGATCAATAATATTGTTGAATAATAAATGTCCCCAACTGAGCAAGCCAAAAGCCAAGGCAAACAGTGGCAAGGAACCAAAACTCTATCAGGTGACAGAATGGAGAAAAAAACCCTTGGAAATGGCCATGGCGCTATTAACGCTGTGTTTGCAAATGTACGTAAATCTGGCCCACAGTCTATATGATGATATCTAGGTGAAAGAGGCTCTATGTGATGGGATTTATCTGACCTTGGTGACGTGAGGCCGCTAGCAGACGGTCGGTTAAGCCAGTCTGTCTGCTTCCTGACCTGAGGCCCAGATTGTCATGTTTTATCTCTAAGACTATGAGCCAAATTACTAGAGAGAAGAGCAGCACCATCCCAGGAGGGATGAATACCATCTCTTTTCAACAGGTCAGGTCTGCCCCAAAAACTTTTCTAATTGTCTATGACTTCTATATTATTCTGCGGACACCACCCAGACAGCCAGCCATTGAGTGAACACAATCTACTAACTATCTCATCACTCCTGCGAACAGGAAGGGGGCCAGAGCAAATTACAGTGCTTGACATCGTACTTGCAAGTTCACACACCTCTTTAACGTTAGTTTTAGTGATCTCCAACTGGCGGAGTCGAACATCATTAGTGCCGACGTGAATAATAATCTTAGAGAATTTACGATTAGCATTAGCCAGCACTTTCAAATTTGCTTTGATGTCAGACGCTCTGGCTGGTGTCTCTATTTTCACGTTCTGTGTAATAGAATCGCCAATAACTAGGGCATATTTAGGATTCTCAGTGGGTGTTTCACTGAGTAGTCCCGCGACTACACCGTCTCACAGTCACCCAATTGCCCTTCTGTCGGGCTCTACTTCAGCCGGAACCGAACAATTTACAGAGTTCACTAAACTAGTCGCATCCAAAGTAGTATATAAAGCCCTTGCACTATTACTATCCTCAATTAAAGTTTAGATGCGTGTCTCTAGTTCTGAAATCTTCTCCGTACGCCTGACTGCCTCCCTGCATTTATCACATGTAAATCTTACAGGCAAGATCTTCCTGTACTGGAAAAAGCTTAACTAATCTCCTCTGATCTGAGTTATCACCAGTTAGCACAACACTTAGCTTGCACACGCACGTTTAATTTAAATTAGCTTTAAAGTTAATTCTTTTTCATTTTAAGTTTAATTTTACAGTCTGTTGGATTGTCCAAAAAAATTATGGATGAAATCCAGCTGTGCATCACCTTTCCATCAGACAGCAGTGTCCAAACATGTGCTGAGCAGACCTTCATTCTCAGGGAAACACAGATGTGTGGAGGGAAAATAAGACAGAATAACAGTGTATGTCTTAGTTTGAGAAGTCCAGAGTAAACGAGTGCCTCCGTGTTGTACACTACACATACTCAAGCATGTGTGATGTGTGTTGGGGCTAGCAATAGCTCCTCACCTATAACTTGACATACTTACAACCTAAAAACTTTAACTTAGAGCAACAACTCTCATACATCGCTGGCTTTGTATGCAATCCATGCAGGGGCTCGACAGTGAATTTCATCGAAGTACCCATGGGTTATTATCCATAATAACATGTGGTCTGTTCTTCATTTAACTCACAATCACAGATAAATATGTGAAGCATGCCTCAATCCCAAAAGCATTCACAGGACCTTAAAAACATATTACAGAGCTGGAAAACTTCTCAAGACCTGGTGTTCATGAATCCACAGCATTTACAGATTTAGAAGATTCTCTGTCTCCGTAGGAGCATCATACAGAGATCACAATAGGAGCACAACACACGATCCTGAAACAGATGAAGAAGAACACAAGAATAACAGCAACACAGCTCCAGAAGACTGTGAAAGTCTTAGTTCATGCATCAACTATCATGAAAACACTGAACCAGAATGGCGTTCACGAAAGGACAACAGGCAAGAAAACATACATTGAGGCATCAGGCATATCACCTGTTTTCCCAAGAAGCAGAAACACAGATATTCTCAAATGCAATGACAGTACAGGTATCATCAACAAGCAACACAAATTTGAGGTATGGTATCACACTTGCTCTGGAAGAAAGTGCTATAGGAAAACATCCCCAATAGCATTGGCATACTGTGCAACAGCATTTGAAAAATACTGAAAAACTTAATACTGTCACACCACTATACCATGCAACACTTTCACATACTCATTTGCCCACACATCAATCAAAGGCTCACACACAAACACTCACACAAACACATATAGACACACAAAGTTCACAAAAATGCTCACACATGCTCAAACACTAGAGATGTGTGACGGTTCTCGGTAAAAAAACGAGCCATGCCAAAATATAACATCACCTCTCTTTTTCTTTTTTGCATGCAAGTTAAGCTTCTCTAGCAGCTGGATCATTTATAATGCTCTCCCTGTGTCGTGCTTCTCATCAGTCTCACTCCATATTAAGTGTCTTTAACCTCCATGTACTAACATTTAAATGAATAACTTGATTCAACGCATAATGTACATGCATGTTTACTTGTATATTTTTTTTAAATACCTGCATTTCTGTACATCTATAATGACACTGTTGCCCTTCCCTTTAAATCACATCCCACCAAACCTGTCCAAACCTTTCCCAGTCTCCACCCCAGTGCACAAGTGTTTTACACTACAACATCAACAAGTACATCGCATCTAACATTTTATTTTCTATGAGTATATAGTAGTTAAAGACACCTAATATAAAGTGTGACCGATTGTTCTTTACTTGATACGACAGTGCCATCTAAAATTATTGAAAAATGTATCCTGAATATAACTGAAAGTGTAAAACATCTTTAACTTAAAACTAATATTTTACAATAAAAAAATAGAATAATAATACATAATCTTAGCTTAAATTTTTTATTTATTTAGCTTAAATAATATATTTTTTTCATGGGTGCTTTGCTTTGGTGTGCATAAAATTATAAATTATATGGAAAACTGTTTAATTTAAACCTAAATTTACCTTGAAAAAAAATACAGTTTTGTGAGAATCACCCTTCAATCTGATGGTTTACTTTGCTGGATATAGCAAATGATGAGAAAATAAACACGTTAAACAAGATAAAGGACGTACGCTTAATTTTACGATAAGTAAGCAATTAAAATTTGTATCTATTGACAGCCCTAAAAATTATATATTTTATTTGAATATACTTCAAATTAATTCAAACTAAAAGCTTGTATTAATATTTCGACTGCGTCCATTGCAAATCCTGCTATTTTTACTTTAGCCTTAGCTTTTCCGGGTCAGTCCATCTACCTTGGGTTGTATTGTGTAAATGCATATCGGATGTAAGACTAGGAAAACTGGAAGAACTGGTATAGAGGGCAACTCTCTGAGAAAACAAAGAAATTAACATTTGAATTCTCTCTTGTGAAGTTAGCATCACCATTCGAGACGAAAGTCTCACCTCAGAATACATCTCTTTCTCTCTTCCCCCACTCCCTCTCTCTCATGCTGAGATCACCTTAAATCTATATAGTTTAAATGTGAACAATTATCATACAGTATTATACATGTTTGCTATCATTTGAAATGTTTCAGTCCGACTGATACAAAATGTCTCATTCCCAAAGAAGTAAACCAAAAGGTAATAAAGTTTTTAAGAGTTTAGAAATCTTGCACACAGGAGGGTGTGTCTTCCAGGCAAATGGCCTCCTGCTCTCAAAAGGTGTAAACTCTGAATGCAAATTCACATTGTTAGCAAATGTTTCCATGTGAAAGAAGTTTCTGTCTATATAAAGAAGTCAAGTCAAGTCACCTTCATTTATATAGCGCTTTTAACTATATAGATTGTTTAAAAGCAGCTTTGCAGTGATAATATGAAATTAAAGTAACATAGATTGTTTAGGCTTTACAGCAGCTCTAGAATAAAAGTTATTGTCCAGCTAAGGTTAGTTTTGATTGATTCACTTCCTCGCAACAATCATTAGTTATTAACTTAGGGGCTGCTAACACAACACCGTTCTAACAGAAAACCTTTAATAAGATCTGGCCGCTCATTTGCACAAAACAGTGCCTGTTGGCTCGAGAACGCAAACCATGAAATAAGTTCCAAGGTACAAGCTTTGAAAAATGTATAATACATAATTTTTTTATTGCTTCCGCGTAGCTGTCACGGTTTCCTGTTAGTCTCTACCTCCTACATTTCCCATCATCCTTCCTGGCCCTCACCTGTATGCACTTTCCAATCACAGATCACCGTCACCTGTCACCAATCATCACTGATCATCTTCCAGCTCTATTTAACACTTCCCTCTGCAGTTCACAGGTGTCTGGTTTCGTCTTAGACTTGTACTATGACAAGCGCTACAGTTTACTCACCTGAGATACCGCCGTTCCTGTTTATTTACCTCGTCTTTTGACAAGCGCTACTGACTGCTCCCCCGAGTGACCATCATTCCCTATTACTTACCTGAAGTCCCGATCTTCCCGTCATCATTGTTCATCGTCAGGCTCTAATCGTCCACTTCTCTCCTGCAAAGACATTCGTCCTGTTCAGCTAAGTGATCACCATATCGTTGTCATCGCAGCTGCATTATCTCCCTGCACCGCTCACCCTCTGCACTTCAATAAACTTGTTATTTCACCCTAACCTTGTCTGCCTTCTTCTGATTGTGACAAAAGACCAGATCGTAACAAAGCATGGGCGTTGGCCACTTCCATCTAACTCCAGCCGATCGTCTGATAACCTGTTTCCAGGATGGCCGTCCGATTGAAGTGTACGTGCAAGATTTCCTGGAGATTTCAAACCAGGTCAACTGGACAGATGACATCCTAGCGAAAGAGTTCGGGCTTGGACTGGACGATCCTCTGAACCAGCCAGCTTCAGCGTAAAACCAGAGTCATTCGCTCAATACCTGGATCGTGTGCTGTAGTTGAGTGGATCAGCCTTCACCGTGGGTGAGGCTGAAGATGACATCTCCACTTAACCACCATCTCCAGTCATCTTCCTCACCACACCACCTGCAAATCTTTCCGTCCCGCTACTCTTCCATAGTCCCGTTCCTGTCCTCGTCCAGACGAAAAATACTTAATTGACTTCGACACCGATGTACCGTCTTCCTCCGGATGTTCCATCTGTCTGCCCAGAACTATCTATCAGTCTGAGCCTGAGCTTCTTCACGTCATGTCTACCGAGTCTGAGTTTCTTCACGTCATGTCTACCGAGTCTGAGCTTCTTCACGTCATGTCTACCGAGCCTGATTTTCTTCACGTCATGTCTACCGAGCCTGAGTTTCTTCACGTCATGTCTACCGAGTCTGAGTTTCTTCACGTCATGTCTACCGAGTCTGTGTTTCTTCACGTCATGTCTACCGAGCCTGAGTTTCTTCACGTCATGTCTACCGAGCCTGTGTTTCTTCACGTCATGTCTACAGAGCCTGAGTTTCTTCACGTCATGTCTACCGAGCCTGAGTTTCTTCACGTCATGTCTACCGAGCCTGAGCTTCTTCACGTCATGTCTACCGAGCCTGATTTTCTTCACGTCATGTCTACCGAGCCTGAGCTTCTTCACGTCATGTCTACCGAGCCTGTGTTTCTTCACGTCATGTCTACCGAGCCTGAGCTTCTTCACGTCATGTCTACCGAGCCTGAGTTTCTTCACGTCATGTCTACCGAGCCTGTGTTTCTTCACGTCATGTCTACCGAGCCTGTGTTTCTTCACTTCATGTCTACCGAGCCTGAGCTTCTTCACGTCATGTCTACCGAGCCTGTGTTTCTTCACGTCATGTCTACCGAGCCTGAGCTTCTTCACGTCATGTCTACAGAGCCTGAGTTTCTTCACGTCATGTCTACCGAGCCTGAGCTTCTTCACGTCATGTCTACCGAGCCTGAGCTTCTTCACGTCATGTCTACCGAGCCTGAGCTTCTTCACGTCATGTCTACCGAGCCTGAGCTTCTTCACGTCATGTCTACCGAGCCTGAGTTTCTTCACGTCATGTCTACCGAGCCTGAGCTTCTTCACGTCATGTCTACCGAGCCTGAGTTTCTTCACGTCATGTCTACCGAGCCTGAGCTTCTTCACGTCATGTCTACCGAGCCTGAGTTTCTTCACGTCATGTCTACCGAGCCTGAGTTTCTTCACGTCATGTCTACCGAGTCTGAGTTTCTTCACGTCATGTCTACCGAGTCTGAGTTTCTTCACGTCATGTCTACCGAGCCTGAGTTTCTTCACATCATGTCTACCGAGCCTGAGCTTCTTCACGTCATGTCTACCGAGCCTGAGTTTCTTCACATCATGTCTACCGAGCCTGAGTTTCTTCACGTCATGTCTACCGAGCCTGAGCTTCTTTACGTCATGTCTACCGAGCCTGAGCTTCTTCACGTCATGTCTACCGAGCCTGAGTTTCTTCACGTCATGTCTACCGAGATGCCTGATTTTCTTCACGTCATGTCTACCGAGCCTGAGCTTCTTCACGTCATGTCTACCGAGCCTGAGTTTCTTCACTTCATGTCTACCGAGCCTGAGTTTCTTCACGTCATGTCTACCGAGCCTGTGTTTCTTCACGTCATGTCTACCGAGCCTGTGTTTCTTCACGTCATGTCTACCGAGCCTGAGCTTCTTCACGTCATGTCTACCGAGCCTGAGTTTCTTCACGTCATGTCTACCGAGCCTGAGTTTCTTCACGTCATGTCTACCGAGCCTGTGTTTCTTCACGTCATGTCTACCGAGCCTGTGTTTCTTCACGTCATGTCTACCGAGCCTGAGCTTCTTTACGTCATGTCTACCGAGCCTGAGTTTCTTCACGTCATGTCTACCGAGCCTGATTTTCTTCACGTCATGTCTACCGAGCTTGAGCTTCTTCACGTCATGTCTACCGAGCCTGAGTTTCTTCACTTCATGTCTACCGAGCCTGAGTTTCTTCACGTCATGTCTACCGAGCCTGAGTTTCTTCACGTCATGTCTACCGAGCCTGTGTTTCTTCAAGTCATGTCTACCGAGCCTGAGTTTCTTCACGTCATGTCTACCGAGCCTGAGTTTCTTCACGTCATGTTCTTCACGTCATGTTCTTCACGTCATGTTCTTCACGTCATGTTCTTCACGTCATGTTCTTCACGTCATGTCTACCGAGCCTGAGCTTCTTTACGTCATGTCTACCGAGATGCCTGATTTTCTTCACGTCATGTCTACCGAGCCTAAGCTTTTTCACTTCATGTCTACCGAGCCTGAGTTTCTTCACTTCATGTCTACCGAGCCTGAGTTTCTTCACTTCATGTCTACTGAGCCTGAGTTTCTTCACGTCATGTCTACCGAGCCTGAGCTTCTTCACGTCATGTCTACCGAGCCTGAGTTTCTTCACTTCATGTCTACCGAGCCTGAGCTTCTTCACGTCATGTCTACTGAGCCTGAGTTTCTTCACGTCATGTCTACCGAGCCTGAGCTTCTTCACGTCATGTCTACCGAGCCTGAGCTTCTTCACGTCATGTCTACCGAGCCTGAGTTTCTTCACTTCATGTCTACCGAGCCTGAGCTTCTTCACGTCATGTCTACCGAGCCTGTGTTTCTTCACGTCATGTCTACCGAGCCTGAGTTTCTTCACGTCATGTCTACCGAGCCTGAGTTTCTTCACGTCATGTCTACCGAGCCTGTGTTTCTTCACGTCATGTCTACCGAGCCTGAGTTTCTTCACTTCATGTCTACCGAGCCTGAGCTTCTTCACGTCATGTCTACCGAGCCTGAGTTTCTTCACTTCATGTCTACCGAGCCTGAGCTTCTTCATGTCATGTCTTCCGAGCCTGTGTTTCTTCACGTCATGTCTACCGAGCCTGAGTTTCTTCACGTCATGTCTACCGAGCCTGAGTTTCTTCACTTCATGTCTACCGAGCCTGTGTTTCTTCACGTCATGTCTACCGAGCCTGAGTTTCTTCACGTCATGTCTACCGAGCCTGAGCGTCACATCATGCCTGCCGAGCCAGAGACTGTTAACGTCATGCCTGCCGAACCAGAGACTGTTCACACATGGGCAGCCGCGCCTGAACCCTCACCACCCGCCAAGATGGCCGCCTCGTCGACCAAACCCTCGCCAAAGATGGCCACCGCCACGCCGCCAGATTCCTCAAAGCCTGTCCCTGAACCAGTGAAGCCTGCAGTCGAATCCCCAAAGCCTCCAGTGAAGCCTGCAGTCGAATCCCCAAAGCCTCCAGTGAAGCCTCCGCCCAATAATTTTTTTTGGGGGGGCTATACGTCCTCGGCCTTAGTGGCCAGACCGGCCTCCCACGGTAAGGCCACGAAGGCTGATCTGCCATGGCCGCCCGAAGGGTCGTCTCCGCTGTGGCCGCCCAAAGGGTGCCGATAGGGACATGGAGTCCTCTTCCCCGCCGAAGGAGACAAAGTCCGCGATGGCGGGAGGGGGGCGGAATCACGCGTCTGCGAAAAGGACCGGTGAACGTGGCGATGGCATAAGACAATGGCCCCAAGCGGATTTCTCTCAGAATAACTTTTGCGGATTCCTCTCGGATTTCATAAAAAATATCTTAATTTGTGTTCTGAAGATTAACAAAGATCTTATGGGTTTGGAACAACATGAGGGTAAGTAATTAATGACTGACTTTATATTTTAGGGTGAACAGACCCTTTAATTAATTTTTCCAATAAACACAGAGTATTCAGCAACAAAGCTGTCGTTGAATCCATTCAAATCAAATTTGGCAAAAGTTATGGTATGAAATTATAATATCATAAGATGCTACTGAATGAGACATTTGCATGTAACAAGCTGCTTCAAAGGCTATTATTTTCTTGGACACCCATACATGCACAGACAGAAAGATGCATGGACACACACACACACACACACACACACACACACACAAAGAGATGCATGCACAGGCAACCAGACACACACACACACACACACAGAGAGAGAGAGAGAGAGAGAGAGAGAGAGAGAGATGCATGTACAAACACACACACAGTGAGAGAGAGAGAGAGAGAGAGAGAGAGAGAGAGAGAGAGAGAGAGAGAGAGAGATGTTTACCTTTCCCCCGTGCTCGTCAAAGATGGCGAAGATGTCCGGATGGCTGTAGTTGAGTGTGTCCGTGAGGATGAGGAACCGGTCCTCCATATGATCTCTCCTGCCCTGGATCAAGTACACCGCGGCAGAGCGGCTCCTGAACTGCCATGTCCTGGAGAAGGAGATCTGCTCCTCCAGCATCATCTCCCTCACCCTGCCCTTCATCATGTGCACCGCGTCTCGGCTGGACCGCGCAATGGTCTTCACCTCCTCCGTGTGGAAGAAGAAGAAGCTCCAGAGAGCCAGAGACACACACAGCAGGAGCAGGAGGAGAGTCTCAGGACGCAGCAGCAGAGAGCGCATGATCCGGGCCAGCGGAGACAGCACACTCATGCTCTCACACACACACTCAACTAATGCACATCAGAGGCTCATGCTCTTCTCCTCCTACGGCGAGCATGCGCACACACACACACCACACACACACACACACACACACACACTCAACTAATTCACATCAGACACTCATGCTCTCCTCCGGCACACACTCACTCTGTGCTAATGACAGCAGAACGACTGCACACATCAAACATCTGTTAATCTTAAGACTTTCCTTTCGAAAAAATAATAAGCAGATGCAACGCTCTTTCCTTTAAAAATTGTAAATAAATGGCGAGTTTGTTTAGTCCTCTTGCTCTGTGCAGGTGTTCTGCGTACTGTGTGCTGTGTGCTCGCGCACGAGTGTGTTTGACAACCAGACACAGACAGACAGACAGACAGGCCTTCGTTGTCAGTACTACTGCTGATTGTTGTCCGTGAGACAGACACACAACGATGATCAGTTTCACCAATGTTTATTTTGAATTCTGCTACAACACTCTTACAAAATACACTAAACCAAACCAAAGTGTCTGTCAAAATAAAAGTCTGAACTTTGTGCTAGAATAGTTGTCGAAGTTTACCTGGTGGTAATGTTGCCAGTGTAGAAAATTAGCTCAAAATAAATATTAATAATCAATCATAACTTGTTATAATTAATTATGAATATTTGGATCAGTTAATAGAATTAGGTTAATGTAGTAAAATTAATATTACAATCAATCAACCTGTTCATCCCATGAACACTTAATTGTTTATGTCTAAGAAATGTTCATTTCCGGGGGACGGAAAACATCTTTCTTACTGTACAATACTACTAAGGAAGTGTAGTCAAAATCTAAATCGTAAAATAAACTTTGTTGCAAGCAGAGAATCTGAACCAAATACGTATTGTGCACATGTTGTATTTGACAATGGTTCCTCTCTCGAGTTTTTGAATATAAAAGAATTGGCCATGGACCCATTTAACATTGGAGTCAATGGGCATGTCCGAAAATGTCATTAAAACAGCCTTTAACATTAGTTTTCAAAACTGTGCAACTCACCGAGTGATTAGTGATGTTAGTTGATGTTCCAGAAAGAAAAAGTGTTGCGAAATACAGTTTCTGTCGTGTTTTATTCGTCATTTTGTAAAATCCCATTGAATTCTGTTGAAGGACTGAGTGCTCGTTAAAGGGGTCATGACATGGGTTTTTTTATTTTATTATTATGTTTCCTTAGGTGCAATTATAGTATTACTAAAAAAAAAATGTCAAAAAACTTTTAAAATGTAGTGATTTATGACCTTTTCCCACCCTGTTTCTCATCCTCTGATTCAAACAGTCTGTTTTGGGGGTGTTTCCCCTTTAAGAGTTCAGTGTTAACGCCCACTGCTATGATTGGCTAACGTCAGTGCCTGTGCATCAATTATTAACGCCCCCAGCCAGAGGATTTGCGGATTCACCGTAACTGTTTAATAGCGGGTGATGCATGCGAAGCGATGGCTCTTGCAATGATAAAACGTATATGTTTGAGCCGGAATCCGATGAGGAATAAGAGGAAAATGAACCATCACCACAACAACGAAGACTGGATCAGCCCGTGTCCACATGGAAAGTGTAACTATTTTGAACTAATAAAAAAATTGTAACCCGAGACACTTGAAAACGGATTATTGTTGCATAATTATCCTATAGCTTAATTTGCTAATAGTTTAACATTATTTAACTAATTTCAATGAAATGATAGGGTGTACCACGGACAAAAATGCATGCACAGGCCATATTTGAAGATGCAGCATTGATAAGGCAACATTTTTAATTTTCTATCACATGTAGGCCTACTAGAAAGGCGACATATTTTCACGATTATCTTATACAAATGTGTTTATATTAGTGTAAATACCCTTAAAATGACAATTCTACATAAAAAGGTGTCATATCAAACACATTTTATGATTGCTTTAAACATTCACAGGTGCACTTGTGGCAATTGTGGTGCAATGCCCACTGAGCAAGAACATAAATGCTGCATGGAGACCCCTGAAGTATGTGCACATAATGAAAGACAAATAATAATAATTATGTTAATCTGCATGTTTGAGTATTACATGTCATACATGTTGGACTACAATTGTAAACTCAATAGCCTTCTCAATAGGTTGTCAGAAGAATTAACCAGGCACCAGTACCACCTACCTGTATGATTCATCACCCGGGACTTGAACCGGTTTGCCTAAATTTGTATTCGTTAGAGAATACACATAACATTTACAGGGCAGACTATGGTCCTTTGAGACTTAGAGGGTTACACCAGTAAGAAATCTGACATACACAATTGTTTTATGTTAATATGGATTATAAATATTTAATGTAACAAAATGTATATTCAAATAACAATAGTTTTGACATATACACACACACACACACACACACACACACACACACACACACACACACACACACACACACACACACACACACACACACACCTTTCGAATGTATAATTTTAAATGTCTTTTCTCTGTTTCCATCAGGCGCTACAGGCTTTTGGCTTACAGAAGCTTTGTCAGTTGGTGCTGGGGCTATCTAGGCAGAAAGATCAGGGTTGTAATACCATCATGTGTTGTCCTGTGTATATGGCAAAAATTCCCAGATGCGGAAGGCAGCTATGTCGGATTTAAACTGCCCCTTGAATAAACCTTGACACATGCTCAGCAATGGCCTCCTCCAATGAAGGTCTGTCATACTGTGTGCATAGACTGTCAGGCACTGTAACTTTATGCAGCTCATCCATGTAGGGAAAGGGATCTGGCAGAACCTCTTCAAACAGCAGTGTCATCAGATCGTAGACGTAGCCTGGAATGTTTTTTTGTAATACTGTAAATTAAGTTCTATGCACTTTGTGTGTATTATATTTAGTTTTTTTTAAATTACAAATTAAAACATCTATTCAAACTTACAGTACGTTGGGTTGGATGTCACTGGTTTTGTGGTGTACAATCCTTTTTTAGCCTTGGGGAACAAAAGTCTGTACATTGGCTTTCCAGATGATGAAGTAGCCTTTGGACGGTTAGAATTTTAATTGAAATGCGTGCCGGCCAAATACAACCTAAAACAGCAGAAAAAAACATGTAGTTACTAAAAAGTAGGAGTGACACAGTGTTATTATTTTTTCAAGATAAATTTTAAATAATAAGAAATGACAAAGCATTCGATAAGTTATAACTACTTTTCAAATTACGTTATAGCTTGTGCTAGGCTTCCTGTATTACTTACAATTATGAAATAATATGATTTTATGGTTCAGTAAATGTCAATAAGATGCTTCTATACAACTTTACATTGCATACCTGCACAGCATTCCAATAAAAGGAAATAACACACTTTTGGGGGCAAAGCGTAAACTAACACTGTGAAAGGCCTCCAAGGATGAGGTCTGGAAGTGAGGGCTGAGCTTTGCTACATCTTTGAGGACTCTGTTGTTAGTCAGCACCTTTTCGACTCTGTAAAGTGGTTTTGAACCTGGAATAGTAGCATGTATGAATTTGTGTGAAGGACAATGGAAATAGTATTAGCACTGTGGGACACAGATGAATAACAGTCAGACACTTTGATTGGTAATGGTAATAATATGAAATATTGTGCACTCACCAGGTTTGAAGTGTTTACTGCTGCCCTTAGACTCTCGATGTGAATGTTCACATTGTGGGTATAATGGATCATCATGGATGTGAACATCCTGAATGTGATTGATGAGGGACTTCCACTTGGCTACCTTCTCTGGTCCTGAAGTAAAGGATGGTGCTGTCCAGTAGAGATGGTTTCTTATGCTGTGCTGCCACTTTTTCACTATTGAACAGTCCTTGTCTCTGGCAATTTGTTCCAACTTCTTTGACAACCCTAGAACAAATATTGTTTATGTAATGTAAAAAAAACTGTCCATTTATTAACATGAAATGTTTTTTTCAGAATCTGTACTAAGTACAGTTATAACCACAAGACAAGAAAGCTCAAACGTACCTTTCTCCAAATGTCAGACATCATAGTACTGTGTGATGTTTCGTTCTCTCAGAAACTTTTGAATCTGGGGATGTCGGTCTGTCACAATGCAGTCTAGCCTTACACCACGTTCCTCCAGCAGTTCATTTCCAGGCTTCGTTTTAACACTTCTTTCTCCATGTGGTAGCTACCACCGACCTCATTACTCTGTGAAACAATCGTTATCAGGGCAGTGAAAGTCAGTTATTTCATTCCTTTAAAACATTAATCATATCCGACTACATCTTTGAAGTATAAAAAGGTTTATTATAAATAGCAATTGTAATTTATAATACAATTATAATTAAGAATAATTAAATTTGAAACAGGCAAGGCATACTCTGTTGCCACTTTTTTCTGGTAATTTTGTGTGCATTGACATGATGTGATCAATGCATGTTCTCACTTGCACGAGCTGGATGTCTATTATGAGGTTCTTTTGAAGATCCATTGTGGTGTAGCTCCCATACTTTGCTGAATGGCCTAAAATGTCACAATACAAATAATATTTTAAAAATAGTTTACACAGGAACAAATTATTAAGACTGCAGAAGAACTTGCATCACCAAGCATGACTCTTTACCTGGCGAATCAGCTCTCATATCGCCACCAATTATAATCTTGTCCGCCTCACAGAGACCCTTCACCAAATCCACCTGCTCCTTCTTCCACTTATATATTATTAGTGGTTCCAGGTACATGCTGGCATGCCTTCTGAAGGCTCTGTATTTGAACATCTTCAAATGCATTGACTCAAATACCTTCAAAAGAAAAAAAAATATTATGCATTATACATTTAAACTATTTTAAACAGGAAAAAAACAAAACACACCCCACAAACCTTTTTCATCTGGAAGAATGAAGCTCCAGAGAAGTACAGGGAAGCAGACAGCTGTAGGTTACCAACAGGGGTACTGCCAACACAGGGTTGGCTCTTCCTCTGTCTGAAGTACTCACAATGCGGGCAAAGTTGATCAATGGCCAAAAAAGTCCCATTGCTACGAGGCTGAATATTGCAGGCTCTTGAACATACTGGACAGGTCTCAAACAGTTCAAGAAGACAGTTTTCAAACACAATATATTTGGTGTCTTCATGAGAGGCTTTGGATGTGTACATGCTATCACAAGAGAAATAACAAATTAATAACAAAAAATTAATGTAGTGTATTTTTCCCCCCAACAAAATCAGTTTTACGAGTCAGTAAAACATACAGTTCACATTAATGTATGCTAAACTTAAAATGATAAACTTACGAATGCTTTGATGGTTCAGTCACACTGGTGACAGACTGAGCAGGGTCATATGTTACGTCCTGAGTGTCACGACAGACTTCTTCAAAAGACACACTTTCTTCACCCTCCAATTCACAGCGACACCTTTTGGCAGGCCGTTCATCTTTTAAAGGTGTTGAAGTGAAAGGCTGTGAAGTAGTCCAGGGTATGGCGACATCACCACTTGAGAGCTTTGATGACTGCTCTGTTTGTGTTTCTATAACGTTAGAAAATACAATGTAAAGTTTTATTCTATCAATTGTAAATGCACTATTCTAAAAATATGGACTATAAATACTTCCTTTTAGGCAATACAACTTTTAAGCTTCTTATAAATAATTATGATGACACAAGTTAGGATTATATAAATAACACCTTTGCTACGATACTTGGGGGTTATGGTTTGAAACGACAGCTGTGTGCCCACAGATGTTGGAGTGGGTTGGTCAGTTTGACAGCCAACATCTTTTGTGGGGCCTGAACATGGCGGTCTCTGAAAACAATATGCAAGTAAACTAAGTAAAAACACTGTGATTATTCATAATGAATGAAATTGCGCTTTAAAAAAGTAGTTTAAAGTTTAAAATACATTACTTACAGTTTGCGTCGTCGTTGATCCCAGAATAGTCGGCACGGACTTGTCTTTGAGCAACAGTTTTCTGGCAAAGCCAGAATCATGTTGAGATTTGTTCTCGAAACAGTCATCCTTAAAATGTACAGAACAAACGCTTAAGTTAACACTGCCGTCACTGGGGCGTCCGCAAAAAATAAACTGCATACATTTTTCCCTGATGTCTGGATCTTTCGGCAGCGTATTCAGAGATTTTGTTTGTCCACAGCCAGGAACAGCACATCTGCGTGGGAATTTCCTGTACACAGACCCACTCGCTGTCCGTCGACTGAACACTTGTGAGGCGCGCGGCGCGTGGGCGCGACAATGATACGAAATGAGCGTAGTTGCCTTGCGCTTAAAACATAACTGTCTTGTGCTGGAGGCGGTCATTATGCAAACGCTGGCACGTCACTTCGCACCGTGACGTCACTTCTTACCATGGATCCAGAACGAGCTGTATTTAGAGCTTGATTAAATAAATGATTCGTTTATAATGGGGAGGAAGTCTTAAGCTATGAAACTTGCAGGACGTTTTAATGGTACAAAGACCAAAAGATCAAGGCAAATTTGGTTTCTCATGTCATGACCCCTTTAATATAAATGCGCTAACGGAAACGGAAAGGGGGCTGTTTACATTTGGTCGATGTAGTCTTTTTGCTCGCTTCCGTTTCTCATAAGGCTAGCGAGCAGAGCAACTGTGCTCCGGGAGAGTAAGCCAAATAAACAAACAAAACCTTGAAAATATTGAAAGACGTGACCACTGACCAGTGCAATATGAAGTTGAACTCGACTGTGACCGTGAGTGTCCCGTGAGACATAAACATCGGTTATCGCCATCAAGTGGTCGGGAGTGTGCTAACGCTTCATATTCAAATATTGAGCGGAAGTTACACGGTTGTGAAGTGTCTGAAAAAATAGTTCCACTAAAGCAAAATAAACGGATTGGAATCATATATTGCGACGATATATTGTTTATAATCATCAACGAACACCACTAACCACTCGGTGAGTTTAACAATTTTGTAAACGAACATTATTGGCTGTTTTAATGACATTTTCGGACATGCCCATTGACTCCAATGTTAAATGGGTCCATGGCGAATTCTATTATAGTCAAAAACTCGAGAGAGGAACCATTGTCAAAAAAATGTTGTCCACCACTCTTGTTCATCCAAAACAAACTACAATATAGACTCAAGGTGTTAAATACCGGAATTATCCTTTAACTAAATCACAAACATAACTAATCTAAACATTTACACATTCGCACAATCACACTTACATAGGTAAAATAGAAAGTGACAGGATGAAACCGTAAACAGGAAAAGATTAATCTAACTATGAAAAGAACCATCAGCATATTATTTTCAGAGCACCTCATTAAATGTATACTTGCATGGCCTTTGCAGTGAAAGCATTTCGTGAAGTTCCTGAAGAAGGATTTTGATGGTTCCATGAGTTTCAAACGATTTCTTCTGCATTGAAAGTAGAAATGGTGATGAACTCGAATGGTTTGTTTGACTCTGTTCTGGTTGAAGGTTTTTACATCAACCCGAAGAAACAGCAGTAGAAGCCAAAAGAAGAAGAGGAAGAGTCACTGTGAATTCGGCTCTAATAGAGCCTGAGAAAAGTCCCGCCTCTCTGGGTTTGCTTGACCAATGAGAAGGGTGGAATTTCCAAGTGGGAAAATTCCTCTGTTGGCGAGGATTTATGTCTCATGTGTGATTAGACATGGGCCTTGCCGTTTGTGTCCGTTTACAAACACAGACTGCAGTCTATGAGAAGGCGATGTACACTAAAGTGTGAATCATTATGTTACAAGTACGACATCCGCCGTCTATAATTAATGAGGGAATAAACCCGCTCAAGTTGTTCAATTAAATGAAAGTATAGGCACTGGTGAGGTACACAGTCTTTTTATTTCTTTAAAAGAAATATACACATATAAACGTTAGACTAGCTAAAACAAATATCACACACAATAACCTTACACAATGTATGACCACAAAAACAAAACAAAATAAGGGCCACAGTAAGAAAAGGGGAAGATTGATTTGGTGTAAACAAGTCCGGGGCTGGAAGTAACAGTCTCCGCTAGTTAAGTGCCACCACGGCAATATCATAACACGTGCCAAATGTAATACCCAAACCTCAAATCACTCACAAGATAGTGCTATCACTGCATCACACTAACTCCTAATAAGGGAGATATGGTCACATCCAGTACCAGGCCCCCTAAATGGCCCAAACAAAAATACAACCAAACAAAAATAACGAATACACTATACAATGTAACTAACAGACAGCAACTATATGAAAACAAAAACAAAAACAAAGAAATTAAGTCCAAGCAAACACACACTTGTAAATAATTTTAAATACTGGGAAAAACAGCGGTCATATATGCGCCATCAGCTGCCAGATGAATCTCCACAAGGTGTCCTATTTTATATCAAACACATCATATCACCAGTCATGAACGCGGATACCAGCTTGCTACCAGGAATTGTCAGCAACATGAACAAAAGAAGCTGGACGATATAACGCGTACAGCTCTAAGTGAGCGCGCGCGCTGCCACGTTTGTTACCGGGGATTGTTGGCAACATGAACAGGTAAGCGATACCCTCAGCGTGCAGCAGCTCTTCCCACTCGCAACAATGCCACGCCAAACGATCATGTGCGTGTCTCCCACAGCATTGCGTCACCCACCCTTTAACTCGCTTAGGCGGAAATTACGCTGCACACTTTCCGCCGTGACGTCAGTCACCATAAAAAAATATATAAACACCATCAACCCACTACACACACCCCTACTTTAAAAGGTCGCCGTCCCGGTGAATACCTCGTAATACTCCTACAGCCATGGTCTAAATACTGTTAAATGTGAATTCACTACCGCATCACCAGGACCCAGCACCTGAGATACGGGCTGAGGTAATCTAAATGGATTTGTGTGACATCCAGCAGTGGGACGTGTAGTACGCCTAACTGAGGAAGGGATTACATCCTCTCTACCTAATCCATTGCCACTCAAAGCAGACGGACCACCACCCCCCACGTTTTCAGGTGAAGCCAAACTTACACCTGGTATAGCCACATTCCGGTCCCCAGCCCCACTACCCCAATCTACCTGACCTTCAGAACCAGAATAAGGATGCAACGGTATTCCTGTTTCCATCGGCCCCTTACTTATTTGACCTACAGCACTTGGGTGGGAAACAGTGACTTCCACAACCAATCCGTCACCTTCATCAAATTCAATCTCTTCCTCCACTCCTTCACCACTCTCTACTCCTACCACTGGAACCATGATGATGTGTGAGGTCGGGGAC
Organism: Phoxinus dragarum; assembly: GCA_033366665.1. NCBI lineage: Eukaryota > Metazoa > Chordata > Actinopteri > Cypriniformes > Leuciscidae > Phoxinus > Phoxinus dragarum. The sequence continues at coordinate 37,029 of JARPMJ010008050.1, forward strand.
CGGCTTTAACTCAGATCTATGAAAGCACTTAGAAGGACCTGTGCCATCTCGACGTCGCACTTTGTAAACATTTCCAAGGCCATCCTTACATTCTACTACTTCAAACATGCTAGGAGACCATGCATCTTGGATCTTATTGCGCCCCAAAGGGTGACTCCTGTGATAAACCAACGTGCCTGGAGCAAGTATAGATGCATCATTTGGTGGCACTGTTCCTTGGTATGGGGCCTTCTCCTCCAGATACCTCCGTGCCCTATCATAAACCAAAGACAAATGCTCTTTATGTTGGACAATCCAGTCACTCACATGACCTCCTACCAACTCTTCCTCTGCTGCACCCAAGAGGAAATCAATCGGCAACTGAGGCTTCTGGCCAAACATAAGTTCGTAAGGGGAATGCTGTGTGGACTGATGAACAGTGGTGTTATAAGCAAACAACAATTGCGGAAGGAAGTGTGGCCACTTCCCTTTCTTATCTGGAGGCAAAGTCCTCAACAAATCATGCAACGTTCGATTGAAACGTTCGCACTGCCCATTCCCCTGAGGGTGATATGG
>JARPMJ010008051.1:0-2500 GCA_033366665.1 Phoxinus dragarum
CTTTTGTCAGTATAGTGTCCCCATCACTATACTGGGGCATTAGGACCCACACAGACCACAGGGTGAGCGCCCCCTGCTGGCCACACTAACACCTCTCCCAGCAGCAACCTGGTTTTTCTCAGGAGGTCTCCCATCCAAGTACTAACCAGGCTCAGCCCCGCTTAGCTTCAGTGGGGAAACCAGTCTTGAGCTACAGGGTGATATGGCTGCTGGCAATGTGAGAATCAGGGATGTGAGAATCAGGGAAATGCAGGAATGTGAGAATCAGGGAAACGCAGGAATGTGAGAATCAGGGAAACGCAGGAATGTGAGAATCAGGGAAATGCAGGAATGTGAGAATCAGGGGAAACGCAGGAATGTGAGAATCAGGGAAACGCAGGAATGTGAGAAACAGGGAAACACAGGAATGGGGGAATCAGGGAAACGCAGGAATGTGAGAATCAGGGAAACGCAGGAATGTGAGAATATGGAAAACGCAGGAATGTAAGAAACAGGGAAACGCAGGAATGGGGAGAATCAGGGAAACGCAGGAATGTGAGAATCAGGGAAACGCAGGAATGTGAGAATCAGGGAAACGCAGGAATGTGAGAATCAGGGAAACGCAGGAATGTGAGAATCAGGGAAACGCAGGAATGTGAGAATCAGAGAAACGCAGGAATGTGAGAGACAGGGAAACACAGGAATGGGGGAATCAGGAAAACGCAGAAATGTGAGAAACAGGGAAACACAGGAATGGGGGAATCAGGGGAAAAGCAGAAATGTGAGAAACAGGGAAAACGCAGGAATGGGAGAATCAGGGAAACGCAGTAATGTGAGAAACAGGAAAACGCAGGAATGGGAGATTCAGGGAAACGCAGCAATGTGAGAATCAGGGAAATGCATGAATGTGAGAAACAGGGAAACGAAGGAATGTGAGAAACAGGGAAACGCAGGAATGTGAGAATCAGGGAAACGCAGGAATGGGGGAATCAGGGAAACGCAGGAATGTGAGAAACAGGGAAACAGGAATGTGAGAATCAGGGAAACGCAGGAATGTGAGAATCAGGGAAATGCCATGAATGTGAGAAACAGGGAAACGCAGGAATGTGAGAAACAGGGAAACACAGGAATGGGGGAATCAGGGAAACGCAGAAATGTGAGAAACAAGGAAACGCAGGGAATGGGAGAATCAGGGAAACGCAGTAATGTGAGAAACAGGAAAACGCAGGAATGTGAGAATCAGGGAAACGCAGAAATGTGAGAATCAGGGGAAACGCAGAAATGTGAGAATCAGGGAAACGCAGGAATGTGAGAATCAGGGAAACGCAGGAATGGGAGATTCAGGGAAACGCAGAAAATGTGAGAAACAGGGAAACGCAGGAATGGGAGAATCAGGGAAACGCAGAAATGTGAGAAACAGGGAAACGCAGGAATGGGAGAAACAGGGAAACGCAGGAATGTGAGAAACAGGGAAACGCAGGAATGTGAGATTCAGGGAAACGCAGGAATGGGAGATTCAGGGAAACGCAGGAATGTGAGAATCAGGGAAATGCATGAATGTGAGAAACAGGGAAACGCAGGAATGTGAGAATCAGGGAAACGCAGGAATGTGAGAAACAGGGAAACGCATGAATGTGAGAAACAGGGAAACGCAGGAATGTGAGAATCAGGGAAACGCAGGAATGTGAGAAACAGGGAAACGCAGGAATGTGAGAATCAGGGAAACGCAGGAATGAGAGAATCAGGGAAACGCAGAAATGTGAGAAACAGGGAAACGCAGGAATGTGAGAATCAGGGAAACGCAGGAATGAGAGAATCAGGGAAACGCAGAAATGTGAGAAACAGGGAAACGCAGGAATGTGAGAAACAGGGAAACGCAGGAATGTGAGAATCAGGGAAACGCAGGAATGAGAGAATCAGGGGAAAACGCAGGGAATGTGAGAAACAGGGAAACGCAGGAATGTGAGAATTAGGTAAACGCAGGAATGTGAGAAACAGGGAAAACGCAGGAATGGGAGAAACAGGGAAACGCAGGAATGTGAGAAACAGGGAAACGCAGGAATGTGAGAATCAGGGAAACGCAGGAATGAGAGAATCAGGGAAACGCAGGAATGTGAGAAACAGGGAAACGCAGGAATGTGAGAATTAGGTAAACGCAGGAATGTGAGAAACAGGGAAACGCAGGAATGGGAGAAACAGGAAAACGCAGGAATGTGGAATCACGGAAACGCAGGAATGGGAGATTCAGGGAAACGCAGGAATGTGAGAGTCAGGGAAACGCATGAATGTGAGAAACAGGGAAACGCAGGAATGTGAGAATCAGGAAAACGCAGGAATGTGAGAATCAGGGAAACGCATGAATGTGAGAAACAGGGAAACGCAGGAATGAGAGAATCAGGAAAACGCAGGAATGTGAGAATCAGGGAAATGCAGGAATGTGAGAAACAGGGAAACGCAGGAATGTGAAAAACAGGGAAACGCAGGAATGTGAGAATCAGGGAAACGCAGGGAATGGGAGATT
>JARPMJ010008051.1:10000-12500 GCA_033366665.1 Phoxinus dragarum
TGAGAACTCAGTGATAACTCAGTGAGAACTCAGTGAGAACTCAGTGAGAACCCAATGAGAACTCAGTGAGAACCCTGTGAGAACCAAATGAGAACCCAATGAGAACTCAGTGAGAACCCTGTGAGAACCCAATGAGAACTCAGTGAGAACCCTGTGAGAACCCTGTGAGAACCCTGTGAGAACCCTGTGAGAACCCCGTGAGAACCCTGTGAGAACCCAATGAGAACCCAGTGAGAACCATGTGAGAACCCTGTGAGAACCCTGTGAGAACTCAGTGAGAACTCAGTGAGAACCCAATGAGAACCCAATGAGAACCCAATGAGAACTCAGTGAGAACCCTGTGAGAACCAATTGAGAACTCAGTGAGAACCCTGTGAGAACCCTGTGAGAACTTAGTGAGAACCCTGTGAGAACCCTGTGAGAACCCAATGAGAACCCAGTGAGAACCCAGTGAGAACCCTGTGAGAACCCTGTGAGAACTTAGTGAGAACCCTGTGAGAACCCAATGAGAACCCAATGAGAACTCAGTGAGAACCCTGTGAGAACCCAATGAGAACTTAGTGAGAACCCTGTGAGAACCAAATGAGAACTTAGTGAGAACCCTGTGAGAACCAAATGAGAACTCAGTGAGAACCCAGTGAGAACTCAGTGAGAAACCTGTGAGAACCAAATGAGAACCCTGTGAGAACCAAATGAGAACCAAATGAGAACTTAGTGAGAACCCAATGAGAACTCAGTGAGAACCCTGTGAGAACCAAATGAGAACTCAGTGAGAACTCAGTGAGAACCCAATGAGAACTTAGTGAGAACCCTGTGAGAACCCAATGAGAACTCAGTGAGAACCCTGTGAGAACCCAATGAGAACTCAGTGAGAACCCTGTGAGAACCCTGTGAGAACTCAGTGAGAACCCAATGAGAACCCTGTGAGAACCCTGTGAGAACCAAATGAGAACTCAGTGAGAACCCAATGAGAACTTAGTGAGAACCCTGTGAGAACCCAATGAGAAACTCAGTGAGAACCCTGTGAGAACCCTGTGAGAACTCAGTGAGAACCCAATGAGAACCCAATGAGAACCCAATGAGAACTCAGTGAGAACCCAATGAGAACTCAGTGAGAACCCTGTGAGAACCCTGTGAGAACTCAGTGAGAACCCAATGAGAACTCAGTGAGAACCCAATGAGAACTCAGTGAGAACCCAATGAGAACTCAGTGAGAACCCAATGAGAACTCAGTGAGAACCCAATGAGAACTCAGTGAGAACCCTGTTACCCCTTTTCCACCAGCATGAACCGGGTGCTAGTTCAGAGCCAGAGCTATTGCCGGTTCTCCCTGAGGAAAGAGTTTCTTTGACTGACTAGCCTTCTAAGAACCGGTTTGCCAGATCTTACGTCACTGTATACATCTCATGTTTCCCAGCAACCCACACACACACACACACACACACACCAGGCTTGCTCAAGAGGCATCGGCTTCTCGCTGACCGACCGGCTCATGACATCAAAGCACCGCGAGAGCGATCCAAAAGCAGGAGTCGTATACTCTCCACACACCCCCACAGCACTCGGCCGCTCAGATGCTTCTCCAACAAGCCTTCCATCAACAATGTCATCAGAAACACCACAGAGACAGGAGCAGGATGAGCTGAACAGATCGGCTCTAGATGTCTGGGCTTGTGTGTTTAATGGATGCCAGAGTATTAGAGGACGTCCTAGACTCTATTGCCCTGAGAGACAGACAGAGATATTACAGCCTCATACTGGCCGAATACACCACAGAGCAGTGGATGATGGGAAATATCCGCTTGAACATCTACGGCAAATTCACAGAGACTCGTCAACCTCCACAATGATGGAGAAACCAGCAGCGTCTGGACCATCTGAGCACTGACGAACTCACAACACAGCTCTTATACTAGTGAAATTAATGAGGGATATTCAGAAATTAATTAAGATGAAAACAGGTCTCTGGGTGAAAGGCTTCATTATTATTGTGGCTTGTAAATCTTCTATAATCCTGCAAATAGAAGAAGAGAGCAAATGAGCTGCTGTGTGTGTGTGTGTGTGTGTGTGTGTGTGTGTGTGTGTGTGTGTGTGTGTGTGTGTGTGTGTGTGTGTGTGTGTGTGTGTGTGTGTGTGGTCCAATAATATTGATGACTAACAACAAGAGCATTAAACGAAAGACCCTTCACACACCTGGACACCTGAACACAGCCCAGGGTCTAGAAATCCATTCTTGATTTGACCCTTAGGTTTGACCTGTGACCCCTCTGGATGAGGTTCTTTCCATCACCTCAAAAACTGTAGGTATGCATGACATTGTGCTTCATTTCACATGATAATACCAAAAGTTCTGCTTCTGGATGCTGATTGGTCAATGCAGTCTATATGCACTAGTAAAAATAAATGATAGCTGTATGTTTTTATCTCATCCTGCCTAGTCAAGGCTGCAAAGCCGACTCCGTGTTACAAATATGGTAGAACTATCAATTCTAACACTTAA
>JARPMJ010008051.1:17500-37544 GCA_033366665.1 Phoxinus dragarum
ATGCGGACGGAGACTTCGCTTCTCTAACCATCCCTGGGTGCTCGTTGTGTTTAGAGAAGACGTGAACGGCAGCCATGAGTCCTCGTCTCAAACAACATCTGTCATGAGACACCGAGAGGGAAATCATCATGAGTAACTCAATGTCCTCAAGTGGAAGAGCTTTCAAAACACAAGAAATCGCTGAGAAACGCCAAGACTGCCACAACGTCACAAGCTCCAACACACACAGAGAATCAGATTCAGCAGATCTATACTTACAGTGATTTCAGAGACTGAGACAGAGACAGAGACGAGACTGAGACTGAGACTGCGACTGCGACTGAGACTGAGACTGAGACTGAGACTGAGACTGAGACAGAGCTGAGACTGAGACTGAGCTGAGAATGAGAATGAGACTGAGACTGAGCAGAGACTGAGACTGAGACTGAGACTGAGACTGAGCAGAGACAGAGACTGAGACTGAGACTGAGACTGAGACTGAGGCTGAGACTGAGACTGAGACTGAGACAGAGCTGAGACTGAGACTGAGACAGAGCTAAGACAGAGCTGAGACTGAGACTGAGCTGAGACTGAGACTGAGACTGAGACAGAGCTGAGACTGAGACTGAGACTGAGACAGAGCTGAGACTGAGGACTGAGGACTGAGGACTGAGACAGAGCTGAGACTGAGCTGAGACTGAGACAGAGCTGAGACTGAGACTGAGACTGAGACAGAGCTGAGACTGAGGACTGAGACAGAGCTGAGACTGAGACTGAGACTGAGATAGAGACAGAGACAGAGACAGAGACAGAGACAGAGACAGAGACAGAGCTGAGACTGAGACTGAGCTGAGACAGAGACAGAGACTGAGACTGAGACTGAGACGAGACAGAGACAGAGACAGAGACAGAGACAGAGCTGAGACTGAGACTGAGACTGAGACTGAGGCTGAGACTGAGACTGAGACTGAGACTGAGACAGAGCTGAGACTGAGACTGAGCTAAGACAGAGCTGAGACTGAGACTGAGCTGAGACTGAGACTGAGACAGAGCCGAGACTGAGACTGAGACTGAGACTGAGACTGAGACAGAGCTGAGACTGAGGACTGAGACAGAGCTGAGACTGAGCTGAGACTGAGACAGAGCTGAGACTGAGACTGAGGACTGAGACAGAGACAGAGACAGAGACAGAGACAGAGACAGAGCTGAGACTGAGACTGAGACTGAGACAGAGATAGAGACAGAGACAGAGACAGAGACAGAGACAGAGACAGAGACAGAGACAGAGACAGAGACAGAGCTGAGACTGAGCTGAGACAGAGATAGAGACAGAGATAGAGACAGAGACAGAGACAGAGACTGAGACTGAGACTGAGACTGAGACTGAGACGAGATAGAGACAGAGACAGAGACAGAGCTGAGACTGAGACTGAGATAGAGCTGAGACTGAGACAGAGATAGAGACAGAGACAGAGACAGAGACAGAGACAGAGACTGAGACAGAGACTGAGATAGAGACAGAGACAGAGACTGAGACTGAGACTGAGACGAGACAGAGACAGAGCTGAGACTGAGGCTGAGCTGAGACTGAGACTGAGCTGACACAGAGAGATAGAGACAGAGACAGAGACAGAGACAGAGACTGAGACGAGACAGAGACAGAGACAGAGACAGAGACAGAGACAGAGACAGAGACAGAGACAGAGGCTGAGCTGAGACTGAGACTGAGACAGAGACTGAGACTGAGACTGAGACGAGACAGAGACAGAGCTGAGACAGAGACAGAGACTGAGACTGAGACTGAGACTGAGACTGAGACGAGACAGAGCTGAGACTGAGACTGAGACTGAGACTGAGCCTGAGCTGAGACTGAGACTGAGACTGAGGCTGAGGCTGAGGCTGAGGCTGAGGCTGAGGCTGAGCTGAGACTGAGGCTGAGACTGAGACTGAGACGAGACAGAGACAGAGCTGAGACTGAGACTGAGACTGAGCTGAGACTGAGACAGAGACAGAGCTGAGGCTGAGGCTGAGGCTGAGGCTGAGGCTGAGCTGAGACTGAGGCTGAGACTGAGACTGAGACGAGACAGAGACAGAGACAGAGACAGAGACAGAGACAGAGACAGAGACTGAGACTGAGACTGAGCTGAGACTGAGCTGAGACTGAGACTGAGACTGAGACTGAGACTGAGACAGAGCTGAGGCTGTAGGCTGAGGCTGAGGCTGAGCTGAGACTGAGGCTGAGCTGAGACTGAGGCTGAGGCTGAGACTGAGACTGAGACGAGACAGAGACAGAGACAGAGACAGAGACAGAGACTGAGCTGAGACTGAGACTGAGACTGAGACTGAGCTGAGACTGAGACTGAGACAGAGACAGAGACAGAGACCGAGGCTGACGCAGAGACAGAGACAGAGACAGAGACAGAGACAGAGACAGAGACTGAGACGAGCCGAGACTGAGACTGAGACTGAGACTGAGACGAGACAGAGACGAGACTGAGACTGAGACGAGACAGAGACAGAGACAGAGACAGAGACAGAGACAGAGATAGAGACAGAGACAGAGACAGAGACAGAGACAGAGACAGAGACAGAGACTGAGACTGAGCTGAGACTGAGCTGAGACTGAGACTGATACTGAGACTGAGACAGAGCTGAGGCTGAGGCTGAGCTGAGACTGAGACTGAGCTGAGAATGAGACTGAGACTGAGACTGAGACAGAGCTGAGGCTGAGGCTGAGACTGAGGCTGAGACTGAGACAGAGCTGAGACTGAGACTGAGACAGAGCTAAGACAGAGCTGAGACTGAGCTGAGACTGAGACTGAGCTGAGACTGAGACTGAGCTGAGACTGAGACTGAGACTGAGACAGAGCTGAGACTGAGACTGAGACTGAGACTGAGACTGAGACTGAGACAGAGCTGAGACTGAGGACTGAGGACTGAGGACAGAGCTGAGACTGAGCTGAGACTGAGACAGAGCTGAGACTGAGACTGAGACTGAGACTGAGACAGAGCTGAGACTGAGGACTGAGACAGAGCTGAGACTGAGACTGAGACTGAGATAGAGACAGAGACAGAGACAGAGACAGAGACAGAGCTGAGACTGAGACTGAGACTGAGCTGAGACAGAGATAGAGACAGAGACTGAGACTGAGACTGAGACTGAGACGAGACAGAGACAGAGACAGAGACAGAGCTGAGACTGAAACTGAGACTGAGACTGAGACTGAGACTGAGGCTGAGACTGAGACTGAGACTGAGACAGAGCTGAGACTGAGACTGAGACAGAGCTAAGACAGAGCTGAGACTGAGACTGAGCTGAGACTGAGACTGAGACAGAGCCGAGACTGAGACTGAGACTGAGACTGAGACAGAGCTGAGACTGAGGACTGAGACAGAGCTGAGACTGAGCTGAGACTGAGACAGAGCTGAGACTGAGACTGAGACTGAGGACTGAGACTGAGACTGAGACGAGACTGAGGACTGAGGACTGAGACAGAGCTGAGACTGAGACTGAGACTGAGATAGAGACAGAGACAGAGACAGAGACAGAGACAGAGACAGAGCTGAGACTGAGCTGAGACAGAGATAGAGACAGAGATAGAGACAGAGACAGAGACAGAGACTGAGACTGAGACTGAGACGAGATAGAGACAGAGACAGAGCTGAGACTGAGACTGAGATAGAGCTGAGACTGAGACAGAGATAGAGACAGAGACAGAGACAGAGACAGAGACAGAGACTGAGACTGAGACTGAGACAGAGACTGAGATAGAGACAGAGACTGAGACTGAGACGAGACAGAGACAGAGACAGAGATAGAGACAGAGACAGAGACAGAGACAGAGACAGAGACAGAGACAGAGACTGAGACTGAGCTGAGACTGAGACTGAGACTGAGACTGAGACAGAGCTGAGGCTGAGGCTGAGCTGAGACTGAGACTGAGACTGAGACTGCGACTGAGACTGAGACAGAGCTGAGACTGAGACTGAGCTGAGAATGAGACTGAGACTGAGCAGAGACAGAGCTGAGGCTGAGGCTGAGACTGAGGCTGAGACTGAGACTGAGACTGAGACAGAGCTGAGACTGAGACTGAGACAGAGCTAAGACAGAGCTGAGACTGAGCTGAGACTGAGACTGAGCTGAGACTGAGACTGAGACTGAGACTGAGCTGAGACTGAGACTGAGACTGAGACAGAGCTGAGACTGAGACTGAGACTGAGACTGAGACAGAGCTGAGACTGAGGACTGAGGACTGAGGACTGAGACAGAGCTGAGACTGAGCTGAGACTGAGACAGAGCTGAGACTGAGACTGAGACTGAGACTGAGACAGAGCTGAGACTGAGGACTGAGGACTGAGGACTGAGACAGAGCTGAGACTGAGACTGAGACTGAGATAGAGACAGAGACAGAGACAGAGACAGAGACAGAGACAGAGCTGAGACTGAGACTGAGACTGAGACTGAGACAGAGATAGAGACAGAGACTGAGACGAGACTGAGACGAGACAGAGACAGAGACAGAGACAGAGACAGAGACAGAGACAGAGCTGAGACTGAAACTGAGACTGAGACTGAGACTGAGACTGGGGCTGAGACTGAGACTGAGACTGAGACTGAGACAGAGCTGAGACTGAGACTGAGACAGAGCTAAGACAGAGCTGAGACTGAGACTGAGCTGAGACTGAGACTGAGACAGAGCCGAGACTGAGACTGAGACTGAGACAGAGCTGAGACTGAGGACTGAGACAGAGCTGAGACTGAGCTGAGACTGAGACAGAGCTGAGACTGAGACTGAGACTGAGACTGAGACTGAGACTGAGACGAGACTGAGGACTGAGGACTGAGACAGAGCTGAGACTGAGACTGAGACTGAGATAGAGACAGAGACAGAGACAGAGACAGAGACAGAGACAGAGACAGAGACAGAGCTGAGACTGAGCTGAGACAGAGATAGAGACAGAGATAGAGACAGAGACAGAGACAGAGACAGAGACAGAGACAGAGACTGAGACTGAGACTGAGACGAGATAGAGACAGAGACAGAGCTGAGACTGAGACTGAGATAGAGCTGAGACTGAGACTGAGACAGAGATAGAGACAGAGACAGAGACAGAGACAGAGACTGAGACTGAGACTGAGACTGAGATAGAGACAGAGACAGAGACAGAGACTGAGACTGAGACTGAGACTGAGACGAGACAGAGACAGAGACAGAGCTGAGACTGAGGCTGAGCTGAGACTGAGCTGAGACAGAGAGATAGAGATAGAGACAGAGACAGAGACAGAGACTGAGACGAGACAGAGACAGAGACAGAGGCTGAGCTGAGACTGAGACTGAGACTGAGACTGAGACTGAGACAGAGACAGAGACAGAGACAGAGACAGAGACTGAGACGAGACAGAGACAGAGCTGAGACTGAGACTGAGACTGAGACTGAGACTGAGCTGAGACAGAGACTGAGACTGAGACTGAGACTGAGACTGAGACGAGACAGAGACAGAGCTGAGACTGAGACTGAGACTAAGACTGAGACTGAGACTGAGACGAGACAGAGCTGAGGCTGAGGCTGAGGCTGAGCTGAGACTGAGGCTGAGGCTGAGGCTGAGGCTGAGGCTGAGACTGAGACTGAGACTGAGACTGAGACGAGACAGAGACAGAGACAGAGACAGAGACAGAGACAGAGACTGAGCTGAGACTGAGACTGAGACTGAGACTGAGACTGAGCTGAGACTGAGACTGAGACAGAGACAGAGACCGAGGCTGACGCAGAGACAGAGACAGAGACAGAGACAGAGACAGAGACAGAGACAGAGACAGAGACAGAGACAGAGACAGAGATTGAGACGAGCCGAGACTGAGACTGAGACTGAGACTGAGACTGAGACGAGACAGAGACGAGACTGAGACTGAGACGAGACAGAGACAGAGACAGAGACAGAGACAGAGACAGAGACAGAGATAGAGACAGAGACAGAGACAGAGACAGAGACAGAGACAGAGACAGAGACTGAGACTGAGCTGAGACTTTGCTGAGACTGAGACTGAGACTGAGACTGAGACAGAGCTGAGGCTGAGGCTGAGGCTGAGGCTGAGCTGAGACTGAGACTGAGGCTGAGCTGAGACTGAGGCTGAGGCTGAGACTGAGACTGAGATGAGACAGAGACAGAGACAGAGACAGAGACAGAGACTGAGCTGAGACTAAGACTGAGACTGAGACTGAGCTGAGACTGAGACTGAGACAGAGACAGAGACCGAGGCTGACGCAGAGACAGAGACAGAGACAGAGACAGAGACAGAGACAGAGACAGAGACAGAGACGAGCCGAGACTGAGACTGAGACTGAGACGAGACAGAGACGAGACTGAGACTGAGACTGAGACGAGACAGAGACAGAGACAGAGACAGAGATAGAGACAGAGACAGAGACTGAGATGAGACAGAGACAGAGACAGAGACAGAGACAGAGGACAGAGACTGAGCTGAGACTGAGCTGAGACTGAGACTGAGACTGAGACTGAGACTGGACTGAGACTGAGACTGAGACAAGACAGAGCTGAGACTGAGACAGAGCTGAGACTGAGACTGAGCTAAGACAGAGCTGAGACTGAGACTGAGCTGAGACTGAGACAGAGAGATAGAGACAGAGACAGAGACAGAGACAGAGACTGAGACGAGACAGAGACAGAGACAGAGACAGAGACAGAGACAGAGACTGAGACTGAGACTGAGACTGAGACTGAGACAGAGACTGAGACGAGACAGAGACAGAGACAGAGCTGAGACTGAGACTGAGACTGAGACAGAGACAGAGACAGAGACAGAGACAGAGACTGAGACGAGACAGAGACAGAGACAGAGACAGAGCTGAGACTGAGACTGAGACTGAGCTGAGACTGAGACTGAGACTGAGACGAGACAGAGCTGAGGCTGAGGCTGAAGCTGAGGCTGAGGCTGAGGCTGAGGCTGAGGCTGAGACTGAGACGAGACAGAGCCTAGGCTGAGGCTGAGGCTGAGGCTGAGGCTGAGGCTGAGGCTGAGACTGAGACTGAGACTGAGACTGAGACTGAGACAGAGACTGAGACTGAGACTGAGACAGAGACGAGACAGAGACAGAGACAGAGACAGAGACAGAGACAGAGACAGAGACTGAGACGAGACAGAGACAGAGCTGAGACTGAGACTGAGACTGAGACTGAGACTGAGCTGAGACTGAGACTGAGACTGAGACGAGACAGAGCTGAGGCTGAGGCTGAGGCTGAGGCTGAGCTGAGACTGAGGCTGAGGCTGAGACTGAGACTGAGACTGAGACAGAGACAGAGACAGAGACTGAGACTGAGACTGAGCTGAGGCTGAGGCTGAGGCTGAGGCTGAGGCTGAGCTGAGACTGAGGCTGAGGCTGAGACTGAGACTGAGACTGAGACTGAGACTGAGACAGAGACAGAGACTGAGCTGAGGACTGAGACTGAGACTGAGCTGAGACTGAGACTGAGACTGAGACAGAGACAGAGACCGAGGCTGACGCAGAGACAGAGACAGAGACTGAGACGAGCCGAGACTGAGACCGAGACGAGACAGAGACAGAGACAGAGACAGAGACAGAGACAGAGACAGAGCTGAGACTGAGACTGAGACTGAGACTGAGACAGAGACAGAGACAGAGCTGAGACTGAGACTGAGACTGAGACTGAGACAGAGACAGAGACAGAGACAGAGACCAGAGCTGAGACTGAGACTGAGACTGAGACTGAGACTGAGACAGAGATAGAGACAGAGACAGAGACAGAGACAGAGACTGAGACTGAGATGAGACAGAGACAGAGACAGAGACAGAGACAGAGACAGAGACAGAGACAGAGACAGAGACTGAGATGAGACAGAGACAGAGACAGAGACAGAGACAGAGACTGAGATGAGACAGAGACAGAGACAGAGACAGAGACAGAGACAGAGACAGAGACAGAGACTGAGACAGAGGACTGAGACTGAGACTGGACTGAGACTGAGACTGAGCTAAGACAGAGCTGAGACTGAGACAGAGCTGAGACAGAGACAGAGACTGAGACTGAGACTGAGACTGAGACTGAGACTGAGACAGAGACTGAGACGAGACAGAGACAGAGACAGAGCTGAGACTGAGACTGAGACTGAGACTGAGACAGAGACAGAGACAGAGACAGAGACTGAGACGAGACAGAGACAGAGACAGAGACAGAGCTGAGACTGAGACTGAGACTGAGCTGAGACTGAGACTGAGACTGAGACGAGACAGAGCTGAGGCTGAGGCTGAAGCTGAGGCTGAGGCTGAGGCTGAGGCTGAGGATGAGACTGAGACGAGACAGAGCCTAGGCTGAGGCTGAGGCTGAGGCTGAGGCTGAGGCTGAGACTGAGGCTGAGACTGAGACTGAGACAGAGACTGAGACTGAGACTGAGACAGAGACGAGACAGAGACAGAGACAGAGACAGAGACAGAGACAGAGACAGAGACAGAGACTGAGACGAGACAGAGACAGAGCTGAGACTGAGACTGAGACTGAGACTGAGACTGAGACTGAGACTGAGACGAGACAGAGCTGAGGCTGAGGCTGAGGCTGAGGCTGAGCTGAGACTGAGGCTGAGGCTGAGACTGAGACTGAGACTGAGACAGAGACAGAGACAGAGACTGAGACTGAGACTGAGCTGAGGCTGAGGCTGAGGCTGAGGCTGAGGCTGAGGCTGAGCTGAGACTGAGGCTGAGGCTGAGACTGAGACTGAGACTGAGACTGAGACAGAGACAGAGACTGAGCTGAGACTGAGACTGAGACTGAGCTGAGACTGAGACTGAGACAGAGACAGAGACCGAGGCTGACGCAGAGACAGAGACAGAGACTGAGACGAGCCGAGACTGAGACCGAGACGAGACAGAGACAGAGACAGAGACAGAGACAGAGACAGAGACAGAGACAGAGCTGAGACTGAGACTGAGACTGAGACTGAGACAGAGACAGAGACAGAGCTGAGACTGAGACTGAGACTGAGACTGAGACAGAGACAGAGACAGAGACAGAGACAGAGCTGAGACTGAGACTGAGACTGAGACTGAGACAGAGATAGAGACAGAGACAGAGACAGAGACAGAGACTGAGACTGAGATGAGACAGAGACAGAGACAGAGACAGAGACAGAGACAGAGACTGAGATGAGACAGAGACAGAGACAGAGACAGAGACAGAGACTGAGACAGAGACAGAGACAGAGACCAGAGACAGAGACAGAGACTGAGACAGAGACTGAGACTGGACTGAGACTGAGACTGAGCTAAGACAGAGCTGAGACTGAGACAGAGCTGAGACTGAGACTGAGACTGAGCTAAGACTGAGCTGAGACTGAGACTGAGCTGAGACTGAGACAGAGCTGAGACAGAGCTGAGACAGAGACAGAGACAGAGACAGAGACAGAGACAGAGACAGAGACTGAGACTGAGACTGAGACTGAGACAGAGCTGAGGCTGAGACTGAGACTGAGACTGAGCTGAGGCTGAGACGAGACAGAGACAGAGACAGAGACAGAGACAGAGACAGAGACGAGACAGAGACAGAGACAGAGCTGAGACTGAGATGAGACGAGCCGAGACTGAGACAGAGACAGAGACAGAGACAGAGACAGAGACAGAGACAGAGCTGAGACTGAGACTGAGACTGAGACGAGCCGAGACTGAGACTGAGACTGAGACTGAGACAGAGACAGAGCTGAGGCTGAGACTGAGACTGAGACTGAGACTGAGCTGAGACTGAGACGAGACAGAGACAGAGACAGAGACAGAGACAGAGACAGAGCTGAGACTGAGACTGAGACTGAGACGAGACGAGACGAGACGAGACTGAGACTGAGACTGAGACTGAGACTGAGCCGAGCCGAGCCGAGACTGAGACCGAGACAGAGACAGAGACAGAGACAGAGACAGAGCTGAGACTGAGATGAGACGAGCCGAGACTGAGACTGAGACCAGAGACAGAGACAGAGACAGAGACAGAGACAGAGACAGAGCTGAGACTGAGACTGAGACGAGCCGAGACTGAGACTGAGACTGAGACTGAGACTGAGACAGAGACAGAGCTGAGGCTGAGACTGAGACTGAGACTGAGACTGAGCTGAGACTGAGACGAGACAGAGACAGAGACAGAGACAGAGACAGAGACAGAGCTGAGACTGAGACTGAGACGAGACGAGACGAGACTGAGACTGAGACTGAGACGAGCCGAGACTGAGACTGAGACTGAGACTGAGACAGAGCTGAGACTGAGCTGAGACTGAGACTGAGACTGAGACAGAGCTGAGACTGAGCTGAGCTGAGACTGAGACTGAGTCTGAGACTGAGCTGAGACTGAGACTGAGACTGAGACTGAGACTGAGACAGAGACAGAGACCGAGGCTGACGCAGAGACAGAGACTGAGACTGAGACGAGACAGAGACAGAGACAGAGACAGAGACAGAGACAGAGACAGAGACTGAGCTGAGACTGAGCTGAGACTGAGCTGAGACTGAGCTGAGACTGAGCTGAGACTGAGGCTGAGACTGAGGCTGAGGCTGAGGCTGAGACAGAGACTGAGCTGAGACTGAGATGGAGATGAAACGAGACGAGACAGGAACAGAGACAGAGACTGAGACTGAGACTGAGACTGAGACTGAGACTGAGCTGAGACTGAGACTGAGACTGAGACTGAGCTGAGACTGAGACTGAGACTGACGCAGAGACAGGGACAGAGACTGACGCAGAGACAGGGACAGAGACTGAGACGAGACAGAGACTGAGCTGAGACTGAGCTGAGACTGAGACTGAGACTGAGCTGAGACTGAGCTGAGACAGAGACAGAGACAGAGACAGAGACACGCGTGTCCTACATGTGACATCGCTTCACCAATACCATCACACTAAACTTCATCATTCCACAGTGTTGGGAAATCAGCCATAAAAACACACACGATTACAAACTGAACTGATGGTGAAAGTGAAAGTGTGTATGAAGGTGTTTGAGGAATAAGAGGAACTGATGAAGTTTAGAGGTGGAAAGAGCGATTAGGATGAGGATTCTCAAGACAAACGCTTATTTCTTTAGAATAACATCACTGATGACTATTAAGAATAAGAGCAGGAACATGAATAAAGTCTGTGTTGATTTCATGTGACTTTAACACGTTGTGCCTGCGCTCTGATGAGAGACAGGCGTGTGCAATCAATCCCAGAGTAATGACCAGCAGATGGTTTGTGGGGCGACGGCAGATTTGACTTATTACAAGGGTCCTTGATGTGTTTAACTGAACAGGCTGTTCCCGGATCCCTCGGGAGCGCCAGGCGGACTCGTGCCAGCGACGAACCTGCTTCAGAAACAAACCAAAATATCAAACGTTTTTTTCTTGATTGATTGGGATCTAATGCAAAAGCATGTACACATTCTCATTGTGACCGTCAAATAGTTTTTGAGGCCACTCTATAGAGTTGACACCGTAAATCTGACATTTTCCCCATTTATACCAATAAACAAACATTGTAGCGCATGCAGCCGAAGGTGAACCATCTCTAGACCATCTCAGACGAACTTTGAGACATGAATGAGAACCAGAAGCATTTTCTCCAGTGGTGTCAGACGTTTACATTATAACACCTGTTAGCTACTGTCCAGCAGAAGCCGAGGCCCCGTGAGTGTGTTGTGATCAGATGAAGACTGGAATGAGACTCCTGAAATAAAAACCCAATCAAATACAGGAGGCGTTTAACATTCAAGTCAGGAGTGTCTTGGCAAAGCTGTTGTTGTGAGTAGGTGGAGAACTCTAGATGAGAACGCAATCCCAGAATGCTTTGCTCCTCCTCCTGCACACAGACCAAAATACTCCTTTATTGCATCACGGCCACCTGTGCATCTCTGAGCGGAAGCCAGGCCGCAGAGAAAAGGTCACGAGGTTTGATGAACTTCTCAGATCAGGCGAGATCAAATCGCTCATCGATCAGCCAGACAGACGGATCGATGTCATTAGTCCTCAGTCCTCGTCTCACACACACATCTGAAACCGTTCTCACACACACATCTGAAACCGTTCTCACACACACATCTGAAACCGTGTTCTCACACACACATCTGAAACCGTTCTCACACACACATCTGAAACCGTGTTCTCACACACACATCAGAAACCGTTCTCACACACACATCTGAACCCGTTCTCACACACACATCTGAAACCGTTCTCACACACACATCTGAAACCGTTCTCACACACACATCTGAAACCGTGTTCTCACACACCACATCTGAAACCGTTCTCACACACACATCTGAAACCGTGTTCTCACACACACATCAGAAACCGTTCTCACACACACATCTGAAACCGTGTTCTCACACACACATCTGAAACCGTGTTCTCACACACACATCTGAAACTGTTCTCACACACACATCTGAAACTGTTCTCACACACACATCTGAAACTCTTCTCAAACACACATCTGAAACCGTTCTCACACACACATCTGAAACCGTTCTCACACACACATCTGAAACCGTGTTCTCACACACACATCTGAAACCGTTCTCACACACACATCTGAAACCGTGTTCTCACACACACATCAGAAACCGTTCTCACACACATCTGAACCCGTTCTCACACACACATCTGAAACCGTTCTCACACACACATCTGAAACCGTTCTCACACACACATCTGAAACCCGTGTTCTCACACACACATCTGAAACCGTTCTCACACACACATCTGAAACCGTGTTCTCACACACACATCAGAAACCGTTCTCACACACACATCTGAAACCGTGTTCTCACACACACATCTGAAACCGTGTTCTCACACACACATCTGAAACTGTTCTCACACACACATCTGAAACTGTTCTCACACACACATCTGAAACTCTTCTCAAACACACATCTGAAACCGTTCTCACACACACATCTGAAACCGTTCTCACACACACATCTGAAACCGTGTTCTCACACACACATCTGAAACCGTTCTCACACACACATCTGAAACCGTTCTCACACACACATCTGAAACCGTGTTCTCACACACACATCTGAAACTGTTCTCACACACCACATCTGAAACCGTTCTCACACACACATCTGAAACCGTTCTCACACACACATCTGAAACCGTTCTCACACACACATCTGAAACCGTTCTCACACACACATCTGAAACCGTTCTCACACACACATCTGAAACCGTTCTCACACACACATCTGAAACTGTTCTCAAACACACATCTGAAACTGTTCTCACACACACATCTGAAACCGTTCTCACACACACATCTGAAATTGTTCTCACACACACATCTGAAACCGTTCTCTCACACACAAGTCTGAAACCGTGTTCTCACACACACATCTGAAACCGTGTTCTCACACACACATCTGAAACCGTTCTCACACACACATCTGAAACTGTTCTCACACACACATCTGAAACCGTTCTCACACACACATCTGAAACCTTGTTCTCACACACACATCTGAAACCGTTCTCACACACACATCTGAAACCGTTCTCACACACACATCTGAAACCGTGTTCTCACACACACATCTGAAACCGTTCTCACACACACATCTGAAACCGTTCTCACACACACATCTGAAACTGTTCTCACACACACATCTGAAACTGTTCTCACACACACATCTGAAACTGTTCTCACACACACATCTGAAACTGTTCTCACACACACATCTGAAACTGTTCTCACACACACATCTGAAACTGTTCTCACACACACATCTGAAACTGTTCTCACACACACATCTGAAACCGTGTTCTCACACACACACACATCTGAAACTGTTCTCACACACACATCTGAAACTGTTCTCACACACACATCTGAAACCGTGTTCTCACACACACACACATCTGAAACTGTTCTCACACACACACACACATCTGAAACTGTTCTCACACACACATCTGAAACTGTTCTCACACACACATCTGAAACTGTTCTCACACACACATCTGAAACTGTTCTCACACACACATCTGAAACCGTGTTCTCACACACACACACATCTGAAACTGTTCTCACACACACATCTGAAACTGTTCTCACACACACATCTGAAACCGTGTTCTCACACACACACACATCTGAAACTGTTCTCACACACACACACACATCTGAAACTGTTCTCACACACACATCTGAAACTGTTCTCACACACACATCTGAAACTGTTCTCACACACACATCTGAAACTGTTCTCACACACACATCTGAAACCGTTCTCACACACACATCTGAAACTGTTCTCACACACACATCTGAAACTGTTCTCACACACACATCTGAAACCGTTCTCACACACACATCTGAAACCGTTCTCACACACACATCTGAAACTGTTCTCACACACACATCTGAAACTGTTCTCACACACACATCTGAAACCGTTCTCACACACACATCTGAAACCGTTCTCACACACACATCTGAAACCGTTCTCACACACACATCTGAAACCGTTCTCACACACACATCTGAAACCGTGTTCTCACACACACATCTGAAACCGTTCTCACACACACATCTGAAACTGTTCACACACACACATCTGAAACCGTTCTCACACACACATCTGAAACCGTTCTCACACACACATCTGAAACCGTTCTCACACACACATCTGAAACTGTTCTCAAACACACATCTGAAACTGTTCTCACACACACATCTGAAAACCGTTCTCACACACACATCTGAAATTGTTCTCACACACACATCTGAAACCGTTCTCTCACACACAAGTCTGAAACCGTGTTCTCACACACACATCTGAAACCGTGTTCTCACACACACATCTGAAACCGTTCTCACACACACATCTGAAACTGTTCTCACACACACATCTGAAACCGTTCTCACACACACATCTGAAACCTTGTTCTCACACACACATCTGAAACCGTTCTCACACACACATCTGAAACCGTTCTCACACACACATCTGAAACCGTGTTCTCACACACCACATCTGAAACCGTTCTCACACACACATCTGAAACCGTTCTCACACACACATCTGAAACTGTTCTCACACACACATCTGAAACTGTTCTCACACACACATCTGAAACTGTTCTCACACACACATCTGAAACTGTTCTCACACACACATCTGAAACTGTTCTCACACACACATCTGAAACTGTTCTCACACACACATCTGAAACTGTTCTCACACACACATCTGAAACCGTGTTCTCACACACACACACATCTGAAACTGTTCTCACACACACATCTGAAACTGTTCTCACACACACATCTGAAACCGTGTTCTCACACACACACACATCTGAAACTGTTCTCACACACACACACACACATCTGAAACTGTTCTCACACACACATCTGAAACTGTTCTCACACACACATCTGAAACTGTTCTCACACACACATCTGAAACTGTTCTCACACACACATCTGAAACCGTTCTCACACACACATCTGAAACTGTTCTCACACACACATCTGAAACTGTTCTCACACACACATCTGAAACCGTTCTCACACACACATCTGAAACCGTTCTCACACACACATCTGAAACTGTTCTCACACACACATCTGAAACTGTTCTCACACACACATCTGAAACCGTTCTCACACACACATCTGAAACCGTTCTCACACACACATCTGAAACCGTTCTCACACACACATCTGAAACCGTTCTCACACACACATCTGAAACCGTGTTCTCACACACACATCTGAAACCGTTCTCACACACACATCTGAAACTGTTCTCACACACACATCTGAAACTGTTCTCACACACACATCTGAAACTGTTCTCACACACACATCTGAAACTGTTCTCACACACACATCTGAAACTGTTCTCACACACACATCTGAAACCGTGTTCTCACACACACATCTAAAACCGTGTTCTCACACACACATCTGAAACTGTTCTCACACACACATCTGAAACCGTGTTCTCACACACACATCTGAAACCGTTCTCACACACACATCTGAAACTGTTCTCACACACACATCTGAAACTGTGTTCTCACACACACATCTGAAACCGTTCTCACACACACATCTGAAACCGTTCTCACACACACATCTGAAACCGTTCTCACACACACATCTGAAACCGTTCTCACACACACATCTGAAACCGTTCTCACACACACATCTGAAACCGTGTTCTCACATACACATCTGAAACTGTTCTCACACACACATCTGAAACCGTTCTCACACACACATCTGAAACTGTTCTCACACACACATCTGAAACTGTTCTCACACACACATCTGAAACTGTTCTCACACACACATCTGAAACCGTTCTCAAACACATCTGAAACCGTTCTCACACACACATCTGAAACTGTTCTCACACACACATCTGAAACCGTGTTCTCACACACACATCTGAAACTGTTCTCACACACACATCTGAAACCGTTCTCACACACACATCTGAAACCGTGTTCTCACACACACATCTGAAACCGTTCTCACACACACATCTGAAACTGTTCTCACACACACACATCTGAAACCGTTCTCACACACACATCTGAAACTGTTCTCACACACACATCTGAAACTGTTCTCACACACACATCTGAAACTGTTCTCACACACACATCTGAAACCGTTCTCACACACACATCTGAAACCGTTCTCACACACACATCTGAAACTGTTCTCACACACACATCTGAAACTGTTCTCACACACACATCTGAAACCGTTCTCACACACACATCTGAAACCGTGTTCTCACACACACATCTGAAACCGTTCTCACACACACATCTGAAACCGTTCTCACACACACATCTGAAACCGTTCTCACACACACATCTGAAACCGTTCTCACACACACATCTGAAACCGTTCTCACACACACATCTGAAACCGTTTTCACACACACATCTGAAACCGTGTTCTCACATACACATCTGAAACTGTTCTCACACACACATCTGAAACCGTTCTCACACACACATCTGAAACTGTTCTCACACACACATCTGAAACTGTTCTCACACACACATCTGAAACTGTTCTCACACACACATCTGAAAACCGTTCTCACACACACATCTGAAACCGTGTTCTCACACACACATCTGAAACCGTGTTCTCACACACACATCTGAAACCGTTCTCACACACACATCTGAAACCGTTCTCACACCCACATCTGAAACCGTTCTCACACACACATCTGAAACCGTTCTCACACACACATCTGAAAACCGTGTTCTCACACACACATCTGAAACCGTTCTCACACACACATCTGAAACTGTTCTCACACACACACATCTGAAACCGTTCTCACACACACATCTGAAACTGTTCTCACACACACATCTGAAACTGTTCTCACACACACATCTGAAACTGTTCTCACACACACATCTGAAACCGTTCTCACACACACATCTGAAACCGTTCTCACACACACATCTGAAACTGTTCTCACACACACATCTGAAACCGTTCTCACACACACATCTGAAACCGTGTTCTCACACACACATCTGAAACCGTTCTCACACACACATCTGAAACCGTTCTCACACACACATCTGAAACCGTTCTCACACACACATCTGAAACCGTTCTCACACACACATCTGAAACCGTTCTCACACACACATCTGAAACCGTTCTCACACACACATCTGAAACCGTTCTCACACACACATCTGAAACCGTTTTCACACACACATCTGAAACCGTGTTCTCACATACACATCTGAAACTGTTCTCACACACACATCTGAAACCGTTCTCACACACACATCTGAAACTGTTCTCACACACACATCTGAAACTGTTCTCACACACACATCTGAAACTGTTCTCACACACACATCTGAAACTGTTCTCACACACACATCTGAAACTGTTCTCACACACACATCTGAAACCGTTCTCACACACACATCTGAAACCGTGTTCTCACACACACATCTGAAACCGTGTTCTCACACACACATCTGAAACCGTTCTCACCACACACATCTGAAACCGTTCTCACACACACATCTGAAACCGTTCTCACACACACATCTGAAACCGTTCTCACACACACATCTGAAACCGTGTTCTCACACACACATCTGAAACCGTTCTCACACACACATCTGAAACTGTTCTCACACACACACATCTGAAACCGTTCTCACACACACATCTGAAACCGTTCTCACACACACATCTGAAACTGTTCTCACACACACACATCTGAAACCGTTCTCACACACACATCTGAAACTGTTCTCACACACACATCTGAAACCGTGTTCTCACACACACACATCTGAAACCGTTCTCACACACACATCTGAAACTGTTCTCACACACACATCTAAAACCGTGTTCTCACACACACATCTGAAACTGTTCTCACACACACATCTGAAACCCGTGTTCTCACACACACATCTGAAACCGTTCTCACACACACATCTGAAACTGTTCTCACACACACATCTGAAACTGTGTTCTCACACACACATCTGAAACTGTTCTCACACACACATCTGAAACCGTTCTCACACACACATCTGAAACCGTGTTCTCACACACACATCTGAAACCGTTCTCACACACACATCTGAAACTGTTCTCACACACACACATCTGAAACCGTTCTCACACACACATCTGAAACTGTTCTCACACACACATCTGAAACTGTTCTCACACACACATCTGAAACTGTTCTCACACACACATCTGAAACCGTTCTCACACACACATCTGAAACCGTTCTCACACACACATCTGAAACTGTTCTCACACACACATCTGAAACCGTTCTCACACACACATCTGAAACCGTGTTCTCACACACACATCTGAAACCGTTCTCACACACACATCTGAAACCGTTCTCACACACACATCTGAAACCGTTCTCACACACACATCTGAAACCGTTCTCACACACACATCTGAAACCGTTCTCACAACACACATCTGAAACCGTTCTCACACACACATCTGAAACCGTTCTCACACACACATCTGAAACCGTTTTCACACACACATCTGAAACCGTGTTCTCACATACACATCTGAAACTGTTCTCACACACACATCTGAAACCGTTCTCACACACACATCTGAAACTGTTCTCACACACACATCTGAAACTGTTCTCACACACACATCTGAAACTGTTCTCACACACACATCTGAAACCGTTCTCACACACACATCTGAAACCGTGTTCTCACACACACATCTGAAACCGTGTTCTCACACACACATCTGAAACCGTTCTCACACACACATCTGAAACCGTTCTCACACACACATCTGAAACCGTTCTCACACACACATCTGAAAACCGTTCTCACACACACATCTGAAACCGTGTTCTCACACACACATCTGAAACCGTTCTCACACACACATCTGAAACTGTTCTCACACACACACATCTGAAACCGTTCTCACACACACATCTGAAACCGTTCTCACACACACATCTGAAACTGTTCTCACACACACATCTGAAACCGTTCTCACACACACATCTGAAACTGTTCTCACACACACACATCTGAAACCGTTCTCACACACACATCTGAAACTGTTCTCACACACACATCTGAAACCGTGTTCTCACACACACATCTGAAACCGTTCTCACACACACATCTGAAACTGTTCTCACACACACATCTGAAACTGTTCTCACACACACATCTGAAACTGTTCTCACACACACATCTGAAACCGTGTTCTCACACACACATCTGAAACCGTTCTCACACACACATCTGAAACCTTTCTCACACACACATCTGAAACCATTCTCACACACACATCTGAAACCATTCTCACACACACATCTGAAACTGTTCTCACACACACACACATCTGAAACCGTTCTCACACACACATCTGAAACCTTTCTCACACACACATCTGAAACTGTTCTCACACACACATCTGAAACCATTCTCACACACACATCTGAAACCATTCTCACACACACATCTGAAACTG
>JARPMJ010008052.1:0-37543 GCA_033366665.1 Phoxinus dragarum
GACCTACCTGAGAGGTAAGACTTGAACCACAGGAGTGCAGTTCCCGAGATGCCCTTCCTCTTTAGGATTGACAGGAGGATCTGGTGGTTAACTGTGTCAAAGGCAGCAGACAGATCCAGCAGGATGAGAACTGAGGATTTGGAAGCGGCTCTTGCAAGTCTTAGTGCTTCGATTACTGAGAGCAGAGCAGTCTCAGTTGAGTGTCCGCTTTTGAAGCCAGACTGATTGTTGTCCAAGAGGTTGTTCTGCGTAAGAAAGGAGGAGATCTGGTTGAAAACGACTCGTTCAAGTGTCTTTGCGACAAATGGAAGGAGGGATACCGGTCTGTAGTTTTCTAGATGTGCTGGATTTAGAGTGGGTAAGCAGTGGGGTTACCCGAGCCTGCTTGAATGCTGTGGGAAATGTAGCCAGTGTGAAGAGATGTGTTTATGATGTGTGTGAGTGTGGATATAACAGAGGAAGAAATAGCTTGAGTAGGTTAGTGGGAATAGGGATCGAGCGGACAGGTAGTAGGGCGATTGGAAAGGAGGAGTTTGGAGACGTCTGTCTCTGAAAGCAAGGAGAAGGAGGGTAGAATGTGTGTGTTAATTTGTGGATTAGTAAATTGGCCGCTGATGGTAGTAGTTTTGTTTATGAATAATGTGGCAAAATCATCAGCTGTTTGGGTTGATGGAGGAGGAGGAGGGTTAAGAAGGGAGGAGAAGGTTTTGAAAAGCATACGAGAGTCAGAAGAATTGTTAATTTTGTTGTGATAGTAAGTAATTTTAGCAGTAGATATGTTAGCAGAGAAGAGAGGAGATATTGATAAAGACTACGGAGACTGATAAAGATTGATAAAGACTACTGTTCAAGCTAATTAAATAAAGTTTAAGTTTGTCATGCTTTGTTCCGATCGCATTTCTGAATATTCTGCTCCGGTCGGTCAACCCAGAATGGTGACCAAAAATACGCGGAATAAGGGCTGCCTCCAACTAAAGTTTTTTTCTAGTCGACTAGTAGTTGTTCATTTTAGCCATTAGTGGACACATCGCCCCTTTGTATTAATTTAATTACTTAAATAGGCTAGCTAGCCTATATACAGGATGAGCGTTTACGTAGCTAATATAGCCGCACTCAAGCGCACGCCCGCACGCATAAAGCTTGCCACAAAGAACCAGCAAAAGTATGAATTATGAATGTGTCAAGCAAGGAGACATTCAATTGTTTAAACTGGTGTTTTCTGTGTCCCTGCAAAGATGACTTGACGATGCGGACTCGCCATGAATGCCAGAGAGAAATGCACATTTCATATGGATTAGGCTGCTACATAATCAGAGAGTAGCCTATTTCTTTCGTGTTGAATAGTTTAGTTTAAAATGAGACATTTCAAGCTTTTTATAATAGATAAATTATATTTATATATAAATATATTTCTCAAATCTGCGAGGCACAAGCTGAGTTTCGGCGCCCCTTCAAGTGACCGTGGGCGCCTTACATTGTCTGCTATATATTTGCTTCTTATTTATTAAATACAGGCATTTGGTTAATAAAACATTGATCAAAATTAAGATACAATTTATACAAAACGAAAAAAGAAAAGAAAAAAAAATGTATTTCTACAAAACAAACCTCAATAAAGTGATCAAAATCATGTCTTATACTATGTCTCCAGACATTTTTTGCGCATCTCATGATGTATCTTGATGCATCTCACATCAATATGCGGGAGACTCACGGAACTTCTGGGAGAGTTGGGATGTCTGGATAAAGATATAAAGGCATAAAAAGAAAAATGTCCTCCCATTTGGTGCGCCCCACCTGTCACGTCTCTATTCCCCACCAGTGGGGCACGCCGAGTGGGGCACAGAAATTAATACCATTTTAAAATATACAGCAGTGTTGGGGTAGTTACTAAAAAAAGTAATTAGTTACTAGTTACTTCTGTAAATTGTAATGAGATTACTTTACTTTACTAGTTACTGCATTTGAAAAGTAACTTCACTACTTATTACTTTACTTTCCCCTTTCTTAATTTACCGTGTAGAATAGATACATGGACAAACATCATAGCCCTATCATCACTTAGCTTGCATCTCCGCATAGTAGATATGGTTTTACATGCCATTTTGTATATAAACACTATGAAATCACTTAGCCTGTCCGCATAGTGTTTATTGTATAAATGTATACAAAATGGCATGTAAAACCATATGAAATAACAATATCCCTGTGTGCACAAATAAATATGCCTCACTGTAAAATCCACAAACAACAGGATAAAGGAGGCTATAGTGGGGTTATTTAAAAATGGGGTCAACACACGTTTCAAAACAAAGACTTTGGGAAACTTGAGAACAAGCCTCTTTTCCTGAGAACAAAACCAGCTTTTTATGAATTCATGGCAAAAAAATGAAGTGGTCAATGAAAAATATAAAAAATAAAGGTCACTTTATCCCATAAAATTAAAGCAGAAATTCACTTAAGCCCACAAAAAGGAAATAGAAAATGCAATTAATTAAATAAACAGAAAATTCATGTCATCCCAAAAACTTATTATAATTATTTTCCCCTTAGCTTGCTCTCCTGGAGATGTGGCTGCCAGAGGCAATAACATACCAAGTCACAAACTCTTGAACCTATTAATGAATAATTGTGTGTTGCAATTATCACAATGCACAAAACAGAGAGTGCAACAAAAGTGCAACAGTGAAAACAGAAAGTGCAACAAAGATTTTATCTCAAAAACGTTATGCCATATTTAATTAATTTTTCTCTCTATTCTTCGCAATAACGATTGTATCGCATAAGTAAAAGTCTTTCGAATCTTTTATCTGACAGCCTGTTCCTCATTGGGGTCAGAACAATACTGCCCAGGCTGAAAAGCCTTTCTACTGGTGCACTTGAAGGTATTGGAGTGTTGTACTGCTTTGCAATTTCCTTAAAGGGATAGTTCACTTTGAAATTAAATTTTGATATGTTTTAGCTTACCTGAAGTGCATCCAAGATGTAGGTGTCTTTGTCTCCACAGTAGTTTCAATTTTGATATTTTTAGGTCAAACCGTTGTTGTCTGTCAGTCATATCATGGAGGTCTATGGGTACAGACTCCAAGAGCATGCACAGAGACGTCCAAATTAAACAATTCCCCATCGTTAGTGCACATTGATGGCCTAAGACACGAAACGAGCGGTTTTGTGTGAGAAAACGAACAGTATTTATATAGTTTTAATCTATTTCAAGCAACCACGTCCTTGTGATCTGTTTACTTAGTCTGCGCAAGCGCCGTAGGGCGCCGGAATGCTCCGGAAGTGCTCTTAGTTCTTGATCTGTATATTCTGGTTCAAATAAATACGGTTGTGAAAAAAATTCAATGTTGTCTGTTGATGTCTCAAAATCGTCTTCCATTGCGATTTCTTTTCCGTCTAAATAACTTTAGATGTTCTCAGTGAAAGGTAATACTGCAGAAATCTCTGTGTACACAATGAGTGACGTACATGCACAAGAGAGCACTTCCGGAGCATTCCGGCGCTTGCGCAGACTAAGTAAACAGATCACTAGGACGTGGTTGCTTGAAATAGATTAAAACTATATAAATACTGTTCGTTTTCTCACACAAACCGCTCGTTTCGTGTCTTAGGCCATCAATGTGCACTAACGATGGGGAATTGTTTAATTTGGACGTCTCTGTGCATGCTCTTGGAGTCTGTACCCATAGACCTCCATTATATGACTGACAGACAACAACGGTTTGACCTAAAAATATCAAAATTGAAACTACTGTGGAGACAAAGACACCTACATCTTGGATGCACTTCAGGTAAGCTAAAACATATCAAAATTTAATTTCAAAGTGAACTATCCCTTTAATTCTGGGGAACCTGGAGAGAACCTCCCAGTCAGATCCGGGCAATTTTAAGTACTCCTTGACTTCAGTCTCTGCTGTGTAGGAAAACTCCTCTTCAAATTCAAAAAAGTAATTGTGACTGGAGGTGGCAGGGCTCTGAACTGCTCGTCTCCTCAGTGGCTCTTCAGGAACCCGGCCACGGCACTCAGAAATTAACATGGTTTTAACAGCATCTCTTCTCTTCTCATCTTTGAGCCAACGGATCTTGAATTTGGGCATTGTGGCAGCAGCCATCAGAGCATCCTTGCTGATCGCCTGTGATGAGATATTAGGCTACATTAGACAAACAAATACAGTTCAATTAATAGTTTTTACAGCCTCATAAATTTGGGCTATATCAGCTATATTAAACTGTAAGCCTATAGCCTACACTGCAAGCTATTATTTATTATTATATTAATAATAAAAACTATTAATTGTATTATTCAATATGCGTTTACCTGTACAATAGCACCAGGCATGCCTGCTGTCATCTGGGAAAGGCCATCCTTCAATGCAAGCAACTTTGACATGAGGATCTCCAAGGTTGGCAGGAGGGTGCCGTAGTAGCAATCATCTTCTTCTTGTAGTATATCTAATGCGGCAGCAAGAGGTCTTGACACTGCACAATATTCCTTCAGGAACTGATACTCTCGTTCAGTGATGCCCTTTACACCCAGTCTAGAAAAAATGGTGTTTAAATCTCTGATTGGGATTTCTGTGATGAGAGATAAGGCGTCATGAGTCGAGTTCCAGCGTGTAGCAGTGGGTGTGATGAGCTTTCTTTTGAGCACATCCTCAACCTGGTCTGAAGCCACAGTAGAGCGGCTAGTTTTTGTCCAGAGAGCTGCACACTTGGCGGGAGCACTTCTGTAAACTGCTTTAGAGTCATTGTTACTAGTCAGCCATTTCTCCAGGTCATTTTTAGAAATCAAGTTTAGTGTATGTGATACACAGCGCAGATGAGGTGGCAGTGAAAATGTCTCATCTGATTCTGTGGAGAGTGCTTCAGCAACATCAGTAAAAGTGACCTCCTCCTCCTCCTCCTCCTCATCAGATTGCTCATCAGAGTCAGACACATCATCAGGATGGGATTCAAATGTCACGGTGTGACAAAAATCAGAACGGGACTAAGTTCCTTGTGAATGCAGTGTTGTCTAGAGATTTTCAGTGAACGTCTCTATGCACTGCAAATCTGTTGCCATGGCAGCAGGGCCAATTACCCGATTGACAGCAGGTGTGGATTAATTACAGGGAGCGCTGTGAGAGGGACACGCAGCTACATGGGGCTTTAAAACAGAGAGGAAGCAGACTGAAGAGGTGGTTCTCCTCCGTGAGATACTGTGTTTGTCGGCGGGTTGTTCTTTTTATTGAGGCTGGGCTGTGGAGCGGGTGAAGGTCGAAGCTGAGAAGTAGAAGGAAGAGAGTGAATGATTTGTCAGCGAAAACCCAAGGAATATCGTCAGCAGTGGGAAGGACGCAAAGTGATGAGTATTTGATCCGTTGTTTATATGCACTAACACTGAAGTGGTGTTGAGAGTTTGGAAAGTGTGTGGCACGAGTGAACTAGTACACCGAGTGAATTGTTGATTTGTCTCCAACTTCTGTCCTCTCCTTGCCGAATGTGATAATCGCTGCACCTTCCTTCTGCTTCCCGGAGCGAAATCGAGCCCTGGCCAAAGACGAGATCCGATCTGGTAGGGGAAAGACCGGTGGGTGAGTGCTGGCCCGAATGCACGGTGTGCGAGTGGAACTGCAGTGCCTGAAGTGACGATTCACACGGTTTGTTCTGTGAAGTGAAAATTGTTGTGTGGAGAAGTAATAGAAGTCTGCCGTGCACTCTCCCCCTACAGTCTTCCACCCGCTGTCTCCAAGGAAGGGTTTTGATACAGCCAGCGTCCAACTTATTACTTCGAGACAACCCGGCTCCGTTAGTGTGGACTGTTTCATATACTGTGGATCAGTTAAACTTTGCTGTATTGTTCCAGTGCCCAGCCAAAGTGGAGCGTTTCGCTCAAAGTGTCCTCCCCGCCTGGTGGTCTCCACACGCCTCTGTTGAAGCCTCTGCCCCGTTCAGAAAGAAAGAAGGTATTTCAGCTGAATGCTTCATATCCTGTTGAACTGCTTAAATCTTGCCGTATTGTTCCAGTGCACAGCCCAAGTGGAGCGTTCCGCTCGAAGTGTACTCCCCGCCTGGAGGTCTCCACACGCCTCTATTTGAAGCCTCTGTCCTGTTCAGAACGAGAGAAGGTATTTCAGTTGAAAGTGTCATACACTGTGGAACAGCCAAACCTTACCGTTGTAGCAACATTGACTATTGACATCTGGTCTGCCAATTAACGAATTAAGAACACATACTTCTTTGTCTGAAAAGACAAGCCATTTTGGTGGCTCCCCATAGAACCCAGCCCCCAACATTCCTCACAGCAAGATAAGCACACACACACACCAACATTGCTCACACCAACATGTAACGGGACACCCAAACATTCCTTTGCATTAGGAGCACACACACACACGAGACTTTTCATTGAACGAATCATATTTAAAACATTACAAAATGCATTCTGTGTTGCCATTTATGTGTCACGACCGATGTGGAATTGATTTCAATATTAATGTGTATTAATCAAAATCTAAATGCTTCTAATCTGTATATTTTATGTAACTTTGTTATTCCTAAACGTAACCGGAATGTGTTTCATATCATTTTAAATCTCCAAACC
Organism: Phoxinus dragarum; assembly: GCA_033366665.1. NCBI lineage: Eukaryota > Metazoa > Chordata > Actinopteri > Cypriniformes > Leuciscidae > Phoxinus > Phoxinus dragarum. The sequence continues at coordinate 6,587 of JARPMJ010008052.1, forward strand.
TAACGGAGTTGAATCTCGATAATAGACTGCAATGGTATGATTATTTCGATATGAATTCTTTCTAGTCATAGAAATGACTAGTTCCAAAGCTCTATCATAAATTATACAGCAGGGGGTCTCTTCTGACAAGACAAAGAGAGTTCCCGCTCTTGAATCACTGAAGGTGATTGGACAATCCACCAGAAGGCGGCGTTACCCATACATTCCTTAAAACCCAAACGCTCTTCCTGCTCGTCCCCTCGCTCTTCCTCTCATCTGCCAGTCATGTGAACAGGCTGCGATACCGACTCCTCTGGAGTCCGTCTTCTTTTATTTGCGTTATCTAAGTTTCTTTTGTTTCCTTTTCAAATTCTCCTTTGCTCGTTCCACCTACGAGTCAAACGAACGAAGCCTGAATTCCTTTAGCAACTTCACTTGCAACCAGCCTTCAAAGCTCCCGCGAAAACGTGCTCTGGCAACGAGCACGCGCCCTGCTTCGAAGAATTCACGAGAGAACGCGCACTCTGCTCCGAGAACACGCGCAGGCTGGACACAGCTCGTGCACACAAACGAACCTTTTGCAAGTATCAAACTCTAACGAGTTTTAATGTTTTAAGGTTTGTTTCGATTGATGGCTCTCTCAAAGGTCTGTGATTTTGCTACTCCTATGATCATTCGTGATTTACTTTCTCTCTCTCTCTCTCTCTCTCATCCTCTCTTTATCTCTCTCTCTCTGTCCCGCAATCAAATCGAGCGCGTGCCCCAGAGCACTCTCTCCCTCTCTCCCTCTCTCTCTGTTCCGCATTCAAATCGAGCGCGCTCCGGCCCTCGATCTCATTCTCTCCCTCTTATTCTCTCTCCCAAACGCACGACCAAAAACCTCTGTAAATCGCTCCCCGCGCGTGCGAGGTGTGCGTTACTACTGCTAAATAGCACCAGCTTAAAGCAGAGCAATCTCTCTCTCTCTCTCTCTTTATCTCTCACTTTCTCTCTCTCATCTGTTATTCGTCTTGTTTGTCCACATGTAAGATATGTACAAAACTATAATCAATATGTGTAATCCGTTATATTCTGTAGTTTGCATTTATTAAAACAATATATTCAAGACTGTGTCTGTGAAAAAACACTCGTAAAACCACAAGAGTCAATGAGGTAGATCAGAGCTACCGCGCTCCCTGTTTACTACATTAAGTAGTTTTAATTTTATAAACACCAGAAATATTAATGTTCACGGCCAGAAGGTTGGTGTTTCTTGGAGTTTATAAGGAAGGATAACTTTGAGAAATTAATCACTTAATCTGACGGTTGGTCGCTGGACGAACAACGATTTGATAATTACATTAATTTCCCTTAAAGATTATCTCGTAATCGAAGTTAAGTAAGATTATTGATTTATGAATGAGGAATTATAATTCGTTGTGATTGATTATTCATATATTCATATAATTCACTTTCGACAATTTAATGTAACTGAAATATGCAAAATATTAATCATATTCATGATTAGTTATTAAAATTCCCTATGGATCATTTGAGCTAATTCATCCGGACCCAGAGTCCGAAGCATAAGGCATATATATTACACCGTATTGTTCCAGTGCACAGCCAAAGTGGAGCGTTCCGCTCAAAGCGTCCTCCCCATCTGGTGGTCTCCACACGCCTCCATTTGAAGTATCTGCCCCAATCGGAAAGAGAGAAGGTATCTCAGCTGAATGTTTCATATACTGTTGAACAGTTAAACCTTGCTGTATCGTTCCAGGTACTCGCTTGCCCCCACACCTGAGTACCTACCTCCGGAGTAACACCAGTGACTCGCTTCGCCCCCGCATCTGCATCCCTACCTGGTTTCAGTCTGAATGGGGTTCGTATGACCACGACCCCTCTTGAGTCCTGTAAAGGAGTACTTACCCAGTGACCTACCTGGACGGCGCGAGTATCCCCCCTGATTCCCCTTCAACGAGCCTCCGGCCCGCCACGATCGTTCCCCTCCTGCTGTTCAGGAGGTCCAGAAGACTATTGAACTGCCCCTGGCGGCAAGAAGCAGATTTTAATTAGGACTTTTCCAATTGACCATTTTTAACTTAATAAAGAAATTTGTTATTCCTTTTACTTCCTTGTCTGTCTGGTCCTTGACACGTTCCTCAAGGTGGTTCCCGGTTTTCAGGGGTGGGTGCAGTCTGGCTTGGCCCGCCCCGACCTGTGACACAAACATTCTAAAGGCTTTTACAAAATTGCTGCCATTATCTGTGACACATGCTGTTACTTTATGTGATAATCCAAAGGCTGAATGAACCTGTTCTATTTCGCTAGCTATGACATAAGTGTGTCTTCCTCTCACCCGCTTGCAGGCAAGGGCAGCCTTCTCGCGTTTAAAACTAATGCTGTGAATCCAGTGCACTGTCATTCCTAAGTAACTTTTATTGTTTGCGGACCAAATGTCCGTGGTGGTAGACACATGATCCAGGGACTCGAAAGTTCTTTTTAGATTCGATTCCATGTCGGAAGTTGGCTTGCGAGTCGCGGGTATTTTATCTAGTATTTTTCTAAACCTGGGCGATTCAATGGTCGACAGGGGAAGCATGTCTTCTACAATAAACCCTGCAACTAGCCTGTTAATTTATTTTTCTGTTACCTGTGCTCCAAGACTTGAGAAAAGCTTAGCTTGTTTAGGCGCGGTCGGCTGCTGAGTGACTGCTTCAAGTGACCGGCGAGCAGGATCTTTCGCCACAAGTTTTTTTATTGCCATGCTGGGCTGACAAATGCTTAGACAGGTTGCTCATTGAGCTGGCAGCAGTTGAAAGACACTTGTCGCCTGGGCATAGAGTACATTTCACACTAATATTTTTGTCCTTTCGATCAATAAACTTAAAGTAATGAGAATATCGCCACTGGCCAATACCCCCTGTCGCCGTCTCTATTTTCCTCTCTCCTTCGCACCAGCAGTTACGTCACTCAAATCGATCTCTATGGCAACGTTGCCCAGGCAAGCAAACACAGACACACACACACAAACACAGGCATGCACGCATAAACAGATCGAAGTGGACACACATGCAAACACGGCATGAGTAACGCAGGAAAGCACGTTCCTATAGTCAAGTAAAGTAGTGTAGTGTAGTTACCTATATTTTTAGTGTAATGCGTTACTTTACTCGTTACCCCCAACACTGATATACAGTTAGGGCTATTTTAAATTGTAATACTATTTCACAATATCACTGTTTTTTTTCTGTATTTTCTTATCATATAAACCTTGATGCAGAGTTGATGAGCTTAAGAGACTTCTTCTAAAAACATAAAAAATGTTTGCAAACTTTTGACGGATACCTATATAAAATTCTACATATACCTATATAACCTATATAGACATATATAACTGTATAAGCTGCTATATAACCTGATTTGCCGCCAGTAGTCCCTGATGGAGCTGTCCTTCACCATGGCCATGTAAAACAGCAGCCCAATATAGCGTGTGAGATGTCTACTTTTGTATGTGTCCACTTACAATCAAAAAAAAACATTGTGCTTTTGTAAAATAAAGAAATTAAACAGGGTGTGCTTTCTGCCTCTCCGTCTCGTGAACTTTTTTTTTCTTGAGCACGTCTCTAAACATAAACAAAACTCAGTGAATACTTGTCACACATTTATGAGCTCTATATCTTTATAAACATTTAAGTGTGTAGTTTTAAATTATCTTATTCAAAAAGAAAACAAATATTCTCTGTTTAAGTAATTTGTATAAAACCAACAAGATATCCAGTTTCTCAAACCCTTGCTCATTAGTTTTAATGTGACCACACCCACACACGCAAAATATATTGACATGCAAATATACCAAGCGTCACGCGAACGCGCTTATTGTCCTGCCAGTTTAAGCTACTTCCCTCAGGCCTTAGGTACTCCATGCCCAGATGCAGGTCCAATAGACTCAGAAACTCTCTTATCCCGACTTCTATTTAGATTTTAAACAATTTGCCAGAACTGTTTTAAATGCATTTCTTTAATATTGTGTTTCAGAGACTGTGGGTATTTTATGTTTCACTGTTTTGTTGAGTGTCTTGTCCTTGTGTTTATCTGCTGGCTGTACAAACAATTGCCCTCGGGGACAACAAAGTTACCTTGATTGATTGTTTTTATAAAAAACATTTCTAATAAATATTGTATATATCGTTATGGTCTTCTCTTGTCATTTAATATATATATATATATATATATATATATATATATATATATATATATCAGCATAACCAGTACATTTCTCATTACTGTCCATTCTATCCGTGAAATAGCCTCTACGTGCCATCTAAATTTTTCTTATAGAATGATAATTTTCATCAAGCTTGTATATTTAAGTTCAGTAATTTCACTTAAATTACAATCAATAGGTAGCCTGGGAAAACCCAGATCACTTCCGGCAAATTTAGATTTGCTCTGCAAGTGGGTCTGGCAAAGAGCCCATTGAAACCCATTTCCAATCCGTCGAAATCGCGGCACCAATCAGAAACGTTGGGGCGGGCTTTACACGATGACGACAGAGCAGAGACGGTGACGCAGATTCTGTACATTACAAAGATGGATGCCGCCGTGGAACATCACAACATCACTCGTTCGAATCAGCTATCGCGTTTGTTTCAAGCGATTTAAAATTGTCATTTTCGTTAACACAAACAGAGAATTGCTGAGAGTCTCGAGATGTTTCTCCGTCGCTCTGCATACGTCATGTCATTCATCGCTCTGATTGGTTTTAGATCTATCCGACGTCCGTTGGTGACGCCCCTGTGGAAATTAATTGTCTAAGTAGCTTTGCCAGACCCTTACTCAGTTACAACTGAAAGTGGTCTGGGTTTTCCCAGGCTAATCAATAGGTCATTTTCATTGCCATTTATGTAAAATTACAGAACTTATACGAGCTTGATAAAAAATTATCATTCTATAAGAAAATTTCAGATGGCACATAGAGGCTTTTGCATCTGAACTCTTCAATTACAGTTGTTGTGAAGTTTAAAGGGATAGTTCACTTTAAAATGAAAATTCTGTGATCATATACATAGTATTTTTTTTTCCTACTATGGAAGTCAATGGGACCTGGTAACTGTTTGGTTACTGACATTTTTCAAAATATCTTCCTTTGTGTTCAGCAGAAGAAAGAAATTCATACAGGTTTGAAACAACTTGAGGGTGAGTATATGATGACAGAATTTTCATTTTAAAGTGAACTATCCTTTTAACTCCTGTCTTTTTATCTGACCCTAAAATAAAAAAGTGTTTCTGTGTGTAGTTATGCAGACATCCTCTCCCAACTCTCTCACTCTCACACACACACCTATTAAAATGTTACAATTCAATAAGAAATGAGAAACAAAATAATCAAACAGTAATACATCTGATTAATTCAAGTTAAATCATAATCATACAGTTATGGTCTTTCAAAGACGCATTGTCCCCCAGTAGAATTTTTTGAGTGATTTTGCTTCAAGTACGCTAGGGATGGGCATTGACACAAATTTCACAATTTGATTCGATATTGATTAACTTGGGTCCTATCAGGAACAGGACATAGAAAATTGTATGTACTGTACCATGTACGGGAGGAGGGAATTTTTTGGTGGTGAAAAATATATTAATTCTGAAGCAATATTTTCTGATTTTACATACTTGAATCTTCATATTTGTGGGGAACTGTCGTTTTTAACTAACGTTTTTAACTAGGTAAAGTTCTATTTTTATAAATGTTGCGTTTAATGACATGCTTTTATTTCATTAAAATGAATTAACCGCAAGAAAAGTATGGTTTAATACAAAATTGGTTATCATGTTACTGTATTTGTCGAATTCATTGTTGTGATAACGCTGCGCAGTTTTACGTGTTCTAAACAATTGTTGTAAAAGTACATTCGAACATACCCACATCATTTGCCAAAAGACGGATTAATCTTTATGTATAACACATGCTATATTTATTTACATGGCCATAAACACCAGACGTGATAAACAATGTCAATAAACTAAACACAAGCCTAAAGCAATAATACTTTCGTTACATAAACATAACTATTATGGTACCGAATGCTACATTTGGAATATATAAAATATTGACCCGTACGTTTATGGGACTTGTCTTTGTCGACAGAACCAGCTGCAATCGGTAAAGAATAATTGTGTTCCATAACATTCCTTGGTTAAAATCTCAATTTTCTCACGATTTAAAAATAGTTGGAAACATTTGGGATATTGTAAGTAATCAACTTAACAAAATTGCACTGGCCTTGTGATTTTGGGATATTTTAATGCACAAATATTACATATTGTACCTTTAAATGACACATGTGTACCTATTTGCAGAGAAAAAAACACAAAGGTGTGTCACACAGCTGGATGCTTGCAGAAGCCAGGAAAAGAGAATACAAACGACTATGGCAAAGGGTGCAGAGAAAATTTTGAAATTTACACATTAACGAAGCTGGTCCTAGTACTGTGCTAGACAGTGATCACACAATCCCAGGGACACTATGCCACTCACTATGGGACTCAGGCCTAAACAATGCAATGACTGGAGAATCTGATATTGACATCGATGAAATGTCGTTTGTCAATACTGACATCAATGCAGTCACATCGCTACAATTCAATTCAATTCAATTCAAGTTTATTTGTATAGCGCTTTTCACAATACACATTGTTTCAAAGCAGCTTTACAGAAAATGCATTTCAAAAATATACATACAAAAATACAGTTAGTTAATCATGAAATTTAGGGCATAACATATCGCCGGTGTTGGGTCGTCTCTTCACAGGCGTCGAGTCGTCTCATCACAGGCGTTGGGGCATCTGAAGTCTCCATGAGAGGCTGGATACATAACTGGAGCTGACGAACTCTATTTGAGTTATCTCGGAACAGGCGTCCCGAGATAACAACAAAAAAAGGCAGATGGGAAATAATTAGCGTAGCTGCTGTTCATAATATGAATGCATTTGATCTGATTTAACTGTAGTATAAAAGGTATGGGATGCATCATGTGAATGCTTGGGTAAAGAGATGCGTCTTTAATCTAGTTTTAAACTGGGAGAGCGAGTCTGAGCCTCGGACAATATCAGGAAGGCTATTCCAGAGTTTAGGAGCTAGATGTGAAAACGCCCTCCCTCCTTTAGTGGACTTAGATATCCTAGGTACGACCAGAAGCCTCGAATTTAGCGATCTTAAAGAGCGCGATGGATTATATGGCGATAGAAGATCTCTTAAATACACAGGAGCTAAACCATTTAGGGCTTTATAGGTCAGTAACAATACTTTGTAATTGATACGGAACTTAATAGGTAACCAGTGTAGAGATGATAAAATTGGTGTTATATGATCATATTTTCTTGACCTAGTAAGAACTCTAGCGGCTGCATTTTGGACTAACTGTAGCTTGTTTACGGAGGATGCAGGACAACCAGCTAATAGAGCATTACAATAATCTAGTCTCGAGGTCATGAATGCATGAACTAACTTTTCTGCATCAGAAACTGATAGCATATTACGTAGCTTAGCAATGTTTCTAAGGTGGAAAAAGGCTGTTCTTGTGACATTTGAAATATGATTTTCAAAAGACAAGTTGCGGTCTAGTATAACACCCAGGTCTTTTACTGTAGAGGATAAAGTAACAGGACGTCCATCTAGATTAAGGTTGTATTGTAAGAGGTTTTGTGGGCAGTTTTTTGGACCAATCAGTAATACCTCCGTTTTATCTGAATTTAATAGAAGAAAATTACACGTCATCCAATATTTTATATCTTTAACACACTCTGTCATTTTAGATAATTTAGTGTTATCATCTGGTCTAGATGAAATATATAATTGAGTGTCATCAGCATAACAGTGGAAACTTATTCCATGTTTTCTTATAATATTACCAAGTGGCAGCATATAAATTGAGAATAGCAGGGGGCCTAACACAGATCCCTGCGGCACTCCATAATTTACTGACGTTATCTTTGATTTTTCCCCATTTAAATGGACAAAATGGTAACGGTCTGATAGGTACGATCTAAACCAGCTTAATGCCTGTCCCTGTACACCAGTGTAATTTTGAAGTCGATCTAAGAGTATTTTATGATCTATAGTGTCAAACGCAGCACTAAGATCAAGTAAAACTAGTATTGAGATACAGCCTTGGTCAGAAGCTAAAAGTAAATCATTTGTAATTTTAACCAGCGCAGTTTCTGTGCTATGATGTGGCCTGAATCCAGACTGAAACTTTTCATAGATATCGTTTTCTTGCAAGAAAGAGCACAATTGAGCGGACACACAACTTTTTCTAGTATTTTAGACATAAATGGAAGATTTGAAATGGGTCTATAATTTGCTAGGTTATTTGGATCTAATTGTGGTTTCTTAATAAGAGGTTTTATAACTGCCAGCTTGAATGTTTTTGGAACATGTCCTAAAGATAGAGACGAGTTAATAATATTGAGAAGAGGCTCTTCCACTACAGGTAACACTTCTTTCAGTAGTTTAGTGGGTATTGGATCTAATAAACATGTTGTTGGTTTAGATGCAGTGATAAGTTTATTTAGCTCTTCCTGTCCTATAGTTGTAAAGCGCTGTAGTTGTTCTTGAGGGGCGATAATTGAGGCTGAATCATAAGACGCTGTCAAAGATTGTACATTTACAATTGTGTTTCTGATGCTTTCTATTTTCTCAGTGAAGAAATTCATGAAATCATTACTATTAAAATGTAACGGAATATTTTGTTCAGGTGATGTCTGTTTATTTGTTAATCTAGCCACGGTGTTAAATAAAAACCTTGGATTGTTTTGGTTATTTTCTATTAGTTTGCGTAGATGCTCAGCCCTGACTGCTTTTAGAGCCTTTTTATAACGTGACATACTGTCTTTCCACGCGATTCTAAAGACCTCTAAATTAGTTTGTTTCCATTTGCGCTCTAAGTTACGGGTTTCTCTCTTGATAACATGCGTAGCACTGTTGTACCATGGTGCTTTAGTTTTCTCTCTACCTTTTTTAATCTAATTGGTGCAACAGTTTCTAATGTACTAGAGAAAATGGTGCTCATACTGCTAGTCATTTCCTCTAGTTCCTCTGTTTGTTTAGGTTCACTGAGGAGCGGAGATAGATCAGGTAAGCTATTCAAGAATCTATCTATAGTGGTTGGAAGGATTGTTCTGCCTGGTCGATAACGTGGCGCAACATGACACATTTCAGCCGTACGTAGTATGCAAGTTACCATGTAATGATCAGTGACATCATCACTTTGCGGTATAATATCTATATCGGTTGGATCGGTTCCATATGATATAATTAAATCTAGAGTATGATTAAGACGATGAGTGGGACCACTAACGTTTTGCTTGACCCCAAAGGAGTTTAATAAATCTGTAAACGCAGTCCCTAACGCATCATTTGTGTTATCAACGTGTATGTTGAAATCTCCAACAATTATTGCCTTATCGACATTGACCAATAGATCTGAGAGAAAATCTGCAAACTCTTTTAGGAAATCAGCGTAAGGCCCTGGTGGTCTATATACGGTAGCCAAGGCTAGAGATAATAGGGATTTCTTTCTTACATCTAGGAGCGTAACATTTAGAACAAGTACTTCAAACGAATTAAACCTGTGGCCTGTTTTCTGAGTAACATAAGAATATCTCTATAGATTGTTGCAACACCGCCGCCACGACCAATCAGACGGGGCTCATGCTTATAACCGTATCCTGGTGGAGTGGACTCATTAAGACCGAAATAATCATTTGGTTTAAGCCAGGTTTCAGTAAGGCAGAGTACATCAAAGCTATTATCAGTGACCATTTCATTTACAATAACCGCCTTAGGTGTAAGCGATCTAATGTTTAGAAGACCTAGCTTTAGAAGTTGTTTTTGTTCACTAATATTGAGATTTTCTGGTTTAATCACAATTAGATTTTTCTTAGATCCTGCAGTAGATTTATTGTTTGGCCTCACTAAACGAGGAATAGACACAGTTTCTATATAGTGTTCTACACTGGTACTTATATCAATTAATTTGGGACAGCAAAGAATGTGATTTGGACTTTGACTTACTAGTCATATGGTGTGTAACGTCTTGGAGATGTTGTCCGACAGAACAGCCGCTCCGATTCTGCTGGGGTGCAGGCCATCAGCACGGTAGAGCCTAGGTCGCTCCCAAAACAGATTCCAATTATTTACAAAGAGCAGTCTCTGTTCATTACACCATGACATCAACCATTCATTTAGTGCAAACAATCTACTGAACCTTTCTTGTCCTTGTCGGTATGTGGGAAGCGGTCCAGACACGACGATCTTTGCTTCAGGCGATGTTCTGCGTACCGTCTCGATCAGGCTCCTGTAGTCCCTCTTCAGAACCTCCGTCTGCCGCAGCCTGATGTCGTTCACCCCCGCGTGCAGCACGACAGCTCCGACGCGCTCGTCACCGTTCAGGATCTCGGGGACCTGCGCAGCGACATCGAGAACACGAGCACCAGGAAAGCAGTGAGTGCGCACCATACCTTTACCTGAGGGTAGCGCGGACATGCCGGACCATGGAACTGCCGATGATCACAGCGTCGTCGCGTTCCGTCTCGCGAAGAGGGGAGAAGCGGTTCCGGGTGGAGATCTCGAAGACCGGGAGGGGCGGAGAGGTCCTTGCTCTGGTCCTGGCTCGTGTCTTCCGCTGTGGCATCATCCAGGGTCCATGGTGCTGTGTCGGTGTCGGGGTAAACGAAACCAGGGGTGCTCGGGTCCTGTGCAGAGAAATACACGGAGTAGAGGAGGCCGGAGTCGAAAAGTTACTAACCACTGACTTGTGAGCATCGGCGCGTGATGCTTCAAGCGCTGATCGTCGGTCTCGCAGCTCGGCCTGCCTCCCCAGCAGATCACGGATCTGCTTCTCCACGGACTCCAGCTCCAACCGCACCGAATGCAGCTCAAACGTGTCCTCACCTGCACTCAGAGGTAGACACACATCCGATATATTCGCCATTATGACAGATGAACAATAAATTAGCAGTGATGCTACCAATATCACTACTAATTTAGGACTGAAATCATGGATAGAACCCGTATCCTTCCAGTGATTCGAGTGTAAATAAGACGGTCGATAGGCGAGACCACGCGTGCAAATGCTAGCAAAAGAGATAGTAACGGAAGTTCGGAAAGTTGGATATAACCAGCGATATCAAAGCAATCCGATTGTTTTTTATAGAGAGTAACGTTAGTATCGGAGATATGTTCACACGCTCACAAACTAACAGTTAAGCGATTCGAAACACAAACTCCAAACACAACCAAAGCGGTTTCGAACACAGACACAAACTTCAAACACAAACAAGCGATTCGAAGCACAAACACAAACTCCAACACAAACAGAGCGATTTCAGTGATTCGAGTGTAAATAAGACGGTCGATAGGCGAGGCCACGCGTGCAATGCTAGCGGGCTATCGTTAGAGATAGTAACGGAAGTTCGGAAGTTGGATATAAACTAGCGATATCAAAGCAATCCGATTGGTTTTTATAGAGAGTAGTATCGGAGATATGTTCACACGCTCACAAACTAACGTTAACAGTTAAGCGATTCGAAACACAAACACAAACAAGCGATTCGAACACAACTCCAAACACAACCAAAGCGGTTCGACCACAGACACAAACTTCAAACACAAACAAGCGATTCGAAGCACAAGCACAAACACAAACTTCAAACACAACAAGCGATTCGAAGCACAAACACAAACTCCAACACAAACCTGTTGTACAACATACAATGGCTGAAGACAGAGAATATGGTTCTTGAATATTCCGGTAGCGACATGGATGGAGAGTTTTTTGAGAATACTGCCAACAAATAAGTAAATTTGTAACAGAAAATTCGTTTTTTTGTGTGTTTTTTTTACAAATGTAATTTTACTCTGTTTATTAATGTGTTTTTTTTTGCAGTTTTTGGAGGATTTGATATATTTATATAAATAAATGAAAAAAATTCACTTAATAAAAGACCCACATTTCTAAATATAATTTATGGGGATAACATGGATGATTTTACATGGTTTAGTGTAAAATCTTTGCCCATATTTTGGAAAATGCAGTTTAAAAAAATAAATAAAATCACTTTAACCACTAGATGGCTATAGAGCTCCACTATATGCTATTTGACTAACTGAAATATATATTTTCACAAGTTGGATTCAGTTGGATTCATATCTAAATATTATAAAATCAAAATTATAACAAAAATAAAATACTTTTTGTCAAAGTTTAGCATTTTTTTGTACTAAAGAAAATGTGTTTTTCAGTAATGTTACATTATGATTAGAATAAAACCTGAACAACATGTTACAAAGAAAAATTTGGATTTTATAATTTATTTCAGTCATCTGTTTTTAATATAATTCTAAAATTTGAATCAACATTTCAGTTACTAACTGTAACAGAACAAAAATGAACAGAAATGAAATATTACATATTGAGTAAAAATAGCTACATGACATGAACAACAAAATGGAATGAACTGAATAGCAATAACAAATTAGCAAATAAAGCAGTAAAACAATCTAATTTAGTCAACAACAAAAAAAAATTCTGCAGACAGGGTTGGAGCAGGTTTGGCACTACACCGTTTTACCATCGGCCAACGAGGTGTCTTTCTTTTTGCAGGACAAGTGGCTACCATCTGCAATATTACAAACACACACACTTAGTTCAACTGCTGTTTGATTGCAAAATAAATATGACACTCACTTTATAACTACTATTCACTTTTCACTAAAAATAGAAAGAAAGAAAAAATTACCTTATCCAGGTTGTCCACTCCTCCTTTGGATTTGCTGTAATCCAGGATGATCTGTGGCTTCTTGTTGTCTCTGCTGCTCACTGAGGCCTCCCTGTGCAGTGTGCTCAGCAAAAAGCACATTTTTTACTTTTTCTTGGACAGTAAGACACAAGGGACTGTCTCCATAAAGGCAAACATTGAAGAATAGCGAGCTCTGTCTTTTGTTGCAAGCAGGGCAGGTGGGAGCTATGGCTTATTTTTTCGAATTGTTCTGACCATTGTGATTCTCCTTTTTAGTAGCTCCTGGGAAAGGGCATGTGAAGTGAAAAAATAGTCACAGAAGATTGTGTGGACCCCGCAGGCCTTCGGTGACATCAAGCATAACTCTCATCCCCTGGTTCTTTTCCGGCTGTCCACTCAGAGACTTACCCATGTAGACTTGCATTTGTCAGGCGTAGCTTGTTTCAGAATCACATGCTGCCCAAACTTTGATGCCGTATTTCCCTGGCTTACTAGGGTATGTATTGCTTGAATGGACAGCACCCTCTAAACGGCACCAGGCACTCATCCACCGTGACATTTGGGCCAGGATTGAACATCATTGGCAGACGTTCAACTCATTTGTTCCACAGCAGCCGGATTGCTGCTAATTTGTCATTAGCACGTCGAGCAATTCTTGTTTGCTTGTCATCAAACCTGATGACCCTTGACATTTTCCGGAAGGTTTTCAAAGGCATGACTGCACCAAAAATTGCCCTTCCAGAATCTGGGTGACATAAACTTTGCATGTCCTCACTGTTAGAACGGTAAACCCCAGCAAGAATGACCACACCAATATAGGCCTGAATGTCTGCCAAATCCAGATCCGTCCACTCATTAGCTTAAACTCGTCTCCCCTCCACATTTGTCATTTCAAGCACAATCTCTTGAATTTCCTAATCAAAAATAACTCAAAGGTGGATTTGATGTCCTCAGCATGAGAACATGCATACCTTGTCATTTCTGGGGTCATCTGCAGTGCTGTCCTTTGAATATTTTGCAGGGGGTGGCAATGATGTCCAGCAAATCCTTCAATTTTTTGAGCGGTAAGTGTCTGGCTCCTCATCAGCATCCTCTTCATCTGAAGTTTCCTCGTCCGTTCTGATGGGATCTTGGTCCTGCTCTGGGTTGTCTCCTGTTTCAGAAGCTTCATTTGTTTCAGAAGTGTCCTCTGATCCAGCATCTTCCACATCTTCATCGCTAGAGTCTAAAATGTAATCCAGGGACTCCTGAAGACTGAACTGTTTTGCCATGTTGTAACAGAATGAACTGTGAGCTGCATAAGTCACAGTTATACCTGAGCTGCAGTCACATGACTTTGAACCAGACAAAATAGTCTGATAGCAGAAAAGGTAATCTGCCTCAAACTCTTTGATCCTGGTATTAGAACTGTGAGTGTGTGTGTGTGTGTGTGTGTGTGTGTGTAGCATGATAATTTTGCATTGTTGGAAGTGCCACTTTATTTCTGTCATTTCTGTCTATGTGGTCTGCGCTGTTGCTGATTTTGATGATGAATTTTGTCTATTTTGAAGACCACGAGTGTCCCTATTTTTTTCACGCCAACATAAAAAACCGATATCAGTCAAATGTTTTTTTTTTTTTTTTAGATCTAGAAAATGTTGAGCCATAGAAAGTTTCATACCATTTGGACAAAGATAACTTTTTTTTTATTTGAGCAAAAGTCATTTGCGGGTTAAAAAGACCCCGAAGACCATCAGAGGGTTAAGAACGTTTTTTTTCTTGGTTAATGTGAACGTTAAAGGAACATTCCCTTCACTAATTTTGAAAATGTTATTAAAACGCTATTTCTGAATGTTTTTTTTAAATGTTGAAAACGTCCAGTATTAATAACGTTTTCTAACGTTACAAGAACATTCCATTGTAGCATTTTGAAAGCGTTATGAAAACATCATTAATGAATGTTAAATCATCCAGGTTTTTCTTGGTGTATGTGTGAACGTTATAGAAACATTCCATTCTATCATCTTGAAAACATTATTTCTGAATGTTTTTTAAACGTTACAATTTCAAATTTATCAATATGCAAATATTCTCCAAACATTGCCCTGGGTACTTCTTCATAAACTTAAGTATCAATTCAAAGCATAACATTAGGTAAAACATTACTAATTATATTGTCAACACCAAAAACTGCAAGACACGCAAACTTTTTGAATATTTTAATATATTTTACACTTTTCATTCATCCTATTTTCTTTTGTCTACCTTTTGCCAAGGATAAGTGCACTGTAACATAAATCTGAATGAAAATAATGTCATTATTGATATCTTACTTTGCTTTTACATTTTATATACTTAAACATTCCACAAACTGAAACATATCAAAATACATTTTGTGTAAAAAACAAAAAAACACCAATTAAGTGTGTTCTGTGTGTCTTCTGTTCCAGAAAGCTGTGCTTCGGGCTGAAGTGGCACCTTAGATTGTAGCATCTATTAAAAACAAAACATAGTATTAGTATATAGTATATTCTGTGTTCAATTTGCATTATTTGATTATTATTTAAACAACTACAAAAGCCTTACCTTATCTCTGTGTGGTGCAAACTTCAGAGTTTCTGAAATTAAGTCCTCCAATTACTTTCTCCAACACCTCAGTGTGTGTTCGACGACAGGCATCTTAAAATACAGTGAAGAAACATAAAACCAAAACATGTTACTGTTAATTACAATAAATTAAGCTTAATTAATTAAGACTTTAAGCATACAGTATGTACAATGCACTGCTGATTTCCTCAATACCTCATATACAGTATTTGGCCTAGCTTGCTCTGAAAATAGAGTTTGTCTTCAGTGACTTATTATAAAATGTTTGGAATTTGAAACAACTGAAAAACAACTCACGGATGATCACGTTACATAATTCCAGTTCCTGGAAATTCTTCTTTCCTCTGCGGCCTTTTAAGCTGTATTGGGCCCATAGAGAATTTGTTCCCAGTTTTCTCAATACTCTTCTGATGGACTCTCCAGGTGTGTTACCTCCCATGAGGCTCAGACAATTGATCTGAAAATAAATGTAATGCTATATAGATTATTTGCAGACAACTGTAAGAAGCCATAGTGTGAATTGCCTCGACTGTTCCCCGAGGTTAAGTGATTATGCCATAAACACAACATTGTCATCTCATCAGAGATAGACGTCTTGATGATGTTTTCTATCAGAAAGAGGAACCTTAAAAAGATACTTTATCAGCTTCAATTTGAAGAAGTCCAAATAACTACTGTTTTTGTAAACAATTTTATGTTTTTTTAAACAATTTTAAGTTTTTTTCCTTTGTGATTTAATAAAGTATTTACAATAGAAAGTTATTAATTTGAAAAATGTGTTGTGGCAAAAATTCATCAAACAAACATCACTGCGTAAGGGAGACTCAGAGTCAAATTATAAAAATTAGAAGTATTTATTCTTGCAAGAATAGGAGCAGTCTAATACACAGTTGTTACCCTGTGCAGAAGAGTGACACACCCCCAGACAGACTGAACCACCTTTTATCTCCTAGCGCTCCCAAGGTCTTCTTGCCAGAGCCTTCCTCCCAGTAGTCTTCCATTCAGTAATTTTCCATAGACAAGGAAGCCATAACACTAGTTTAGATTCGTCACTAAGCCCCCCCTGCATCAAACGGCCTTCTGACATCTAGGTCAGAGGTCCTTGTTCGTCTGTTTCTCTGGAGTGCCTCTCCCTTCTGCCTTCCCAGGTACATAAACAGAATCTTCTCACACTAACAAGTGAGAGTCACACATGTGACATTCTTTGAATCATCTATATTTTACTAAAGATCAGTGAATATCATAAAAACTTCCACCACAAATGTTTTACTGAAGAAATGGGGACTCAAAATACTGAATCTACCATCTATAGCAATGACCATCATCAGAATATATTTAACACTTAGATTTTTTTTTTAAGTATTTGCTCTGCATTTGTGTAATTACTATTGTAATGGATATTTTTTTGTCCATCTAGGAACAACGTGATGTAAATATGAGACGGGCCCCTCGTCCTTCCTGTGCACCTGCGTGAAGATGCCTTCAAGTTCTTCAGGACCTGTAATGTAAGTGTACTGTCCTCACGATGAATCCCTTTGCCTAGCTATTCAATCAGCTTAAACATATGAACTACCGGAATTCCATAACTACTAGAACGACCATAGCGGTCATTCTGACCGTTCATACTTTGACGTTCATATGGCCGTACAGAACATCATTTTCGTCATGTGTTTCCAATGAAGTTTTTAATTCCTGTCATCATGTTATGACGCTATCGCTCTTAAAACAAGCACAAAAGAAAGATTGCCCCGATAGGTGCTGCCTCTCTGTGTGAGGAAAGTTTTCGCGTCAATTAAAAGGTTAACACGTCTTCCTCCAAGTGGGCTCATCTGAACGGCGCAAACAGGTACCAATAGGCGGGAAATGTAGCGGATTTATGTATCAATAATGCGTGCGGTCAAAATTACCGCTATGGCCATTCTAGGTAGAAATAGTCAGAACTGTTTTGTGATTTTAATAAAATAACAGTGTCAGAATAAAATATACACATAGTTAGGAAAAAGCCAGAGTCCTACAGCCAAATTGATTTTATTTTAACAAAGTTATTACACTGTAAAATTTAAAAACCAGTCAAAATGACCGTCTTGGAGTTCTAGTGTTAAAGGACAAGTTCGGTATTTTACACTTAAAGCCCTGTTTACAGATCGTATCTGATGAAATAGAACGGTTTAAGATTAAAATTTGGACACATGCTCCTGTCCCGAGAATTTTAGGTTTATTTCGCTTTTGTGGACCTATTTTGCCAAACGCGTCACACCCGTGATTCTTCCGTTGAGAGCTTGAATAATAGACACTCCAGCCCAGTTGGTGGCGATAATGCACCTTTGCCAATTGCAAGCAAACCGCTGGCATTTCATTGAATACACAGAAGAAGCAGGAGAAGGGTGGGAGGGGGAGCGAAATAAACCTAAAATTCTCGGGACAGGAGCATGTGTCCAAATTTTAATCTAAAGGGATACTCCACTTTTTTTGGAAATAGGCTCATTTTACAACTCCCCCCAGAGTTAAACAGTTGAGTTTTACCGTTTTCGAATCCATTCAGCCGAACTCCGGTTCTGACGGGTACCAGTTTTAGCATAGCTTAGCATAGATCATTGATTCTGATGGGTCCAGTAGCATTTCTTTCTAAATGAACAACGAGTTTCAATATTTTTCCTATTTAAAACTTGACTCTTCTGTAGCTAAACCGTGTACTAAGATCGACGGAAAATGAAAAGCTGCGATTTTCCAAGCCTATATGGCTAGGAACTACTCTCATTCCGGCGTAAGAATCAAGGATTCGTGCGGCCGTACCATGGGTGCAGTAGGCGTAGTGATATGACGAAGCACCTGAAAATAGTCCCCAGCTCGGTAACTTCCAACATGACCGGGACTAAGTTTGTGTAGTTTTTAGGTGGCAAATTAGGTTTCCTGTGCGATTAGCCATGGTTCTGTGCGTAGTAAAGGGCTGTGATAGTAAGGCGAGGGTATATTCTACCGTAATGTTACACCGAATACCAACGAAGAAAAAGAAACAAAAAAATTCAATGGTTGACTGCTCTGAACATTGATCTAAAAACACAGATAGAATCGATCAAAAAAAATGGCGTGTTTGCTCAAAGCATTTTGGACCAGATGACTATAAAGAAAACACGGACAGTGCGGTGCAGCGTCTAAAGGATACAGCCATCCCAACAATCTTCAATGTACAGACAGGTCCAAGTGCATCATCATCATCACCCATGGCTGTAAGTACCAGTGATGCGCGGGTCAATGTATAAACAACCCGCACCCGACCGACGTTTTCAACTAACCCGCCCGCAACTCGGACCGCAAAAAAACAAGAAATAAAATATAGCTAGTAGCTAGTAAAAGTAGCTAGTAAATGCTCATCGTAGCGTCATGGGCCATAGACGGAGGAACTAGGGGTGCGCATTTTTCTGAATGCTGTGATATCGCCTAGTGTTTTTTAATAAAGGCTTGATTTATTCATTAATTTCGTTTCATTTTCTTAACAATTAAGATGCTGCATGTGTTTATCCAGTCTAATCGAAGTGTGCGTCTCTCCCCCGACTTTCCCAACAAAACCCCGCCCCCCTCTCAGCAAATACATAAAACTGAGTAACTGACATTAGCTATATGCGTTTAAAAGTAGCCTATTAAAATGGCACAATGGCATTGCTCAGTTCAACGTGTTGGGAAATCGGGCATTTTGTCCCGCGTCAGCTTTTATTCAAAAGTTAATAACGCGCTCAACATTCAAAAGGTAAATAAGGATTTCCTACTGTCATCTCAGACTGCTCGTGCGTCATCCTCGCGCATTCAGCCAATAAAGTGTAGACCTTTGTATTTTATAGAACATTGATATATGTTCTATATAAATTACAAAGGTTTATTGGCATCTTTATTTCAAACGACCCGAATATCATAAAAAATATTCCTTGTGACTGCAGGCACCCGCTCATTTTGGATCAACCCCGCGCATCACTGGAAGTACTGTATAACAATTTAACTTTTTTTAAAGCACTGCCGTTGTTATCTTCCTGTGAAATGCAATCAGTGAGTGCTAGGTTTCCTCGATCATTCGTCTTGTACAGTATATAACGTTAGTAGTTTTGTTGTAGAGTTCTGGTGAGGTAGCGTATAGTTTAATTAAACCCTTGTATGGTGTTCGGGGTCTGTTTAGATGTCATCTAAATCGCCTCTCACAAATGTCTCCATGCTACAAGGCACGCTCCCTGTGCAAGTAGGTTGTCACGTTGGTTTGTTGACGGCAAGTGCTTCGTCATATCATTACGCTGCTGCCCCCATGGTACGGCTGCACAGTTCCTTGATTCTTACGCCGGAATGAGAGTAGTTCCTAGCCATATAGGCTTAGAAAATCGCAACTTTTCATTTCCCGTCGATCTTAGTACACGGTTTAACTACAGAAGAGTCAAGTTTTAAATAGGAAAAATATTGAAACTCGTTGGTCATTTTGAAAGAAATGCTACTGGACTCATCAGAATCAATGATCTATGCTAAGCTATGCTAAAAGTGGTACCGTCAGAACCGGAGTTCGGCTGAATGGATTCGAAAAACGGTAAAACTCAACTGTTTAACTCTGGGGGAGTTGTAAAATGAGCCTATTTCCAAAAAAAGTGGAGTATCCCTTTACCCGTTCTATTTCATCAGATACGATCTGTAAACAGGGCTTTAAGTGTAAAATACCGAACTTGTCCTTTAAACATATGGCATCACTCAAAGAACTCTACAAGAACCAGGGGGGTATTCCAGAAAGCAGGTTATATGAAAACTCAGAGTGAACCCTGAGATGAGGGAAACTCTGAGTTATCCATTCCAGAGGGAAACCCTAACCCAGGACCAGATCCTCTGCTTCTGTCGGACATGGTGGAGGTGAGCACCACTTCATGTTCATCTACTCAGCAGGATGTTAGGACACAGATGTGTGTTAAACAGCATCTGTTGGTGGTAAAAGCTACTACAAGTTAAATTATCCACTGAATAAACTTTTACTTTGTTTAATATGTGAAATAAAACCAAAGTGAGGAGCCATCGTGAGACTGTTTTTATATTTCATTTTCAGCCGCTTTAAAATAAAATTAAATAGCCTAAAATAAAACATTGAACAACATTCAACCACTTCCTCAAAGGCTAATATAAAAGAAAGTGATGTTAAATTCAAACTGTAAAGACGACCGCATCTAAACCTCTTTCAGTGATTTTTATTATGGCCGCAGCCAGAAAATGTCTGCTTCCTGTTTTCTCCCCTGTTGCCATGGTGAATCACAGTACCGGAGCTCCATTGATGATGGCTTTTTACTAGTCGTCAGGCACAAGCTCAACTCAGAGTTAACATACTCAAGAGTCGACTTACCTAACTCAGATCAGCTGTTCTGGAGTTCAGGGTTAGGCTCAGAGTTTGTTGAACCTCCTTTCTGGAATACCCCCCAGGACCTGTTTATGAAGTTTACTTGAGTTGTTATTCTGCAAACTGACATGTAGAAATTACATAAATGAAAAAGTATAAAGCATTCCACTAAACACAAAGTATGCTAACAGATAGGTGTGAAACTAACATAAGATATAAGCATATGTAAAGAAAATAGTTTAAACATGTAGCTTAGTTGTAGTCTAGGTGCTAAGTGACAGTAATGTCTAGACATCATTAGCATGATTTGTATCCTTGAGGGGCTGAACTCATTCTTGTATTATTTGTGTTTTATAGTCAGCAGATGGTCCAGACCTCACGGACACTCCGGTGGCTCTCCTAACATCGTCACGGATGACACTATAGGAGGATCTTTGTTGACATCTTTGTACGCATGCGCGAGTGGTTGTGTGGCAACAAAACAAACAGTATACCGGGTTGTAAAGACACGACGAGCACTTTCAAGAGAGTTAGCGGGCGAAATCCACAATATATAAGCACTTTAACATCTGAAGACCGGAGGAGGTTTGGAGAGAAGCTCAAAATTTGTATTGGTGAAAAAAATCAAAGTTATTCAAAGCCCATATGAGATCTGGGATGACCAAAAACGTTGGTCCGACTCGCCTGTGTCTTGGCCACTAATCTGCTGGGGAGACATTTATGAATGACATCAAATAAACGAATTCATGTTTTTCATTTGTGTCCATTATTTATCTCATTTTCACATTGCAAAAGGCAAGGGTAAGATACAGCTAGAAAGTATACATAATATCGACCAATTAGTGTTTTTAAACATGGAAAGAGGTCAATATAAACAGCAGAACAATGTCACATAACGTTACATTTAGCTCAGGAAAGCCATTAATGACCATAGCATGTTAATTGAATAGAAAAAATAGCTAGAGAGGAGATTTTGCTGAGCACTATATTACATATTTATTATATTTTTTACTTATGTCATTAAATAATTGTTATTATTATAACAAAAACTGCATTATATTTAATTTAATTTGTTATTTTAAACCTTTAATAATACCAGCAGATTGGGCCGTCTATGTTTACAGCATTACAGAAATCTGTGTAAACCGTATGGCACCGGACAGGGGCAGTCGACCCGGGGTATTTTATGTAACTCACAACGTTTACTCTTCCAAACTGAAATTGTACTGCCACCACTGAAACAATTGATAACGGAACATGTTTTCCCACTCGACATTATAAAAGTTACACGTTAGTGACAGTCGTAAATCGCGGGCTGTTTATTCCAGTGGCCGCAAGTTGCAACTAAACCAATAGGAGGCAATGGCGCAACGCTACCCAGCAACAGCTCAGTTATGGCGCCCGCTTTACTTCCGGTAGTTTCGCCGGATTCGTCTATTGATGCGGCCCTATTCAGCCCTGAGAGCATCTGTATTTATAATTGTCGTGGACGATGCAATACTTGTGAGTGGTCCCACAAATCTGGCTGACTCTCTCTTGCTCTTTGAGTACGTCTATGCACTAGACCTTACAGTAGCAAAAGAATCTCGAGCTTACATTCACATTTATCCAAAAAAGTTGTGATGTGTCTTGAGGACAACAAACCACTGAAAGGCCGTCTACTGACGCTGAAGAATGATTTGTTCAATGAGTGAATCACTCAGAATGAATTATTTGTTGAGTTAAGTATTGAGGAAGTTTTTGTTTCCCCCTCTGTACAAATGTAATCATTTGCCTCTTCTACCTCAGATTTAATACATTGATTGTTAATATATAAATATCACAACATTGATGTATTGCCCAGCCCAAGTTTTTGTACTGAATAACTTGTGGGAAACGACTGTTAAATTCATGCACTATACATGTTTAATGTTCTGTTGCCTAATGCCTACCTTGATGCACTAACTTGATGTTGCCAGTTGAAGTACGGCACAGTAGAAACCAGTACTTTATTTTGAATGTTTTATTTTAAAAAAGTGAGTTGCAGCCTTCAAGGTACAGTAAGTGCCAAAAAGTTTTTTTTTTAAACAGTGTTAAATGGCTCCACATTCTAATAGTTGTCATTGCTGTTGAGGATGGATTATACTTAGTTGAATCTTATTGAATTTTGTCATGAATCCTTTGTGAGTTTTAATCATAATGTTTACAGAATAATGTGAGATGGTGGAGACCCAAAATACTGAATCTACCCTCTGTAGCAATGACCACTATCAGAATATGGAACTATTAAAGGGATACTCCACCGTTTTTTCATATTAAACTATGTTATTACCTTAAGTAAGATGAGTTGATACATACCTCTCGTCTCAGTGCGTGCACTCAAATCGCTCTGGCGCGCGGTGACACTTTGATAGCACTTAGCTTAGCCCAGTTCATTCATTAGGATCCAAACAGAGATGAAGTTAGAAGCGACCAAACACCTCCACGTTTTCCCTATTTAAATACAGTTACACGAGTAGTTACACGACCATGTATGGTGACAAAAAATAAAACGTGGCGCTTTTCTAAGCGGGGTAAAATGGATAACTATAATGTATGTCAGAATAGCACTTGTATCATCACTCCTGTATTACTGCGCCTGTTTCAGGAGTGATGATATTACTGCGCCGAGTCGAAGTGTTCCCAAGTGCCATTCCAAAACAATCTCTGTTACCTTAAATTATCCGTTTATCACTGTAAAGCTGCTCTGAAACAATCTACATTATTAAAAGCGCTATATAAATGAAAATGACTTGACTTAAAAACTTTGTTCTAAGAACATTTATCGCTCAACGTTACGAGAATATATTTTAAATCTATAAACATAAGAACGTTCCAGAAACATTATTTCAGGAAAGTTTTTTACTAAGATTGACATAACCTTTACATAACTTTAGTGGAAGTTATGGGAACGTTCCGGTTAGCTGGGAAGCTTCTCAGACTTAAATGTGCGAAAGTAGAAAAGGAGATCTTGAAAATAAAAAGTAAACGCAAAAAACTAGAACTTGAAAATGTTAAATTAAACCTAGAAATCGTTAAATTACAAAAGGAGTTAAAGCGTCTTGGCTACTCCTTTAACATTGTTGAAATGTAGGTCATCATCGACAGTTTTCATTGCCAATTGTTTGTTTAAGGCTAATGGTTAAAGTGTGTAGGCTAATTGCTGCATCCTATTCTGTTCATTATTACATTTAATAACTTGTTTGCAACACAGCAATATTTATGCTTATATTTTTATTCTTCTTCAATACAGTATAATTAGTATATTTATTTGTTGTGTGTGCAGACACCATGAAATAAATTTATATATTTTACAAGTCTGAGTTTAGGCTACTTTAAAAATAACATATTTGGATGTGTAATTGAATTCACAATTGAGAGATATTAGATTTGAGATACAGTTCACAAGTGAGACGAGGAATACAAATCTACAATGAATGGAATTTAAGTAAATTCCATTAATTAATGAAAAATAGTATTTTTATTCTAGACAATTTGTGTATGAACTTATTGGCAAATACTGACAGAATATATAAAATAGTAAATTATGTGTTTTAGTGCAGTTTAAAGGGGGGGTCGCACACTGGACGAGAAGTGCCGCCGTCGCACAGCGCCATGTCTTTAAAATTCGAACACATTATTCTCTATGAGTGTACACACACCGGCGGCGCCCAGCAACGACTCAGGACAGTGTTCAAAATCCTACCACGCCACAGAGCGCCATTTACATAGTTTTATATTCAATTTACATTTATTTGTCTCAAATTGTTGGTAATATATACCGACTTCACCCTGTGCTGCAATATACATTTAGTTTTACATTCATTTACAGAAATCAGCTGCTTGAATGAAAATTGCTGATGTTATCGGATTTTCAGGTGATATTCTCAATTCATTCAGTTAACGGACGCTCTG
This sequence comes from Phoxinus dragarum, assembly GCA_033366665.1. Classification (NCBI taxonomy): domain Eukaryota; kingdom Metazoa; phylum Chordata; class Actinopteri; order Cypriniformes; family Leuciscidae; genus Phoxinus; species Phoxinus dragarum. The sequence continues at coordinate 31,218 of JARPMJ010008052.1, forward strand.
AGGTAAAGTGTTCAGACTTGGCAACGATTGTATTTAATTGTACAGTACAATCATAACATAGTACAGACATTATCTTAATTCCATAATTTCCTTAAACATAACAATATTGCTGGCCATAAATTGAGAAAGTGCGCGTCCGGTGTGCGATACCTCGAGTTGTCCTAGACGCGACGCGACGCTTCTCGTCCGGTGTGTGACTCCCTTAAGTGAAATGATTCTGTGTGATGAAACGCCTGACAGCTACACCCTCTTGCACTGGGTCTTGAAGTTGTCTACAGTGCTCTTCCTGCGGGACCTCCTCAATCTCTTCACCTCCTAGATCATCAACTGGCATCTTCCACAGCATGGCCAAATTGTGCAATACAATCCATGCTCCTGTCACCTTTGCTGCTCTCTCTGGCTCCATTGCAATTCCTAACGAGGACATTTGGGGTGTATTCAAAACTTGTACTTTATCTGAAATATTAGCCTAAACTGATAAAAATAAACAATCAAACAAATTTAAATATGCTGCCATACCCCTGTGGAGACATGACCACCTCCCTTTTAAAACAGATACTTCTTTCCACTGTTACCCGTGTTTTGGTATGTGCACAATTGAAATTTTCCTCTGCTTGTGTGGAAGGGTTTAAGTATGGTGTCATCAGACACTTTTTAAGTGGGGTAGGCAGAATCATCCAGCAGAATGCCACTTATACTCCCCAGAATCACATTTTTCAAAGATGTTTGATCTTCTTAGGATGAAGCTGTCGTGCTTTGAACCTGGCTATCTAGCAACGCAGTAAAAAAAAAAAACACAAACTTGAGGCAGTGAAGGCGGCCAGGGCGGAGCAGGCAGTGCAGGGCGGAGCAGGCGGCCAGCGCGGAGCAGGCAGTGCAGGCGGCCAGGGCGGAGCAGACGACCCTTCAGGCGGCCAGGGCGGAGGAGACGACCCTTCAGGCGGCCAGGGCGGAGGAGACGACCCTTCAGGCGGCCAGGGGCGGAGGAGACGACCCTTCAGGCGGCCAGGGCGGAGGAGACGACCCTTCAGGCGGCCAGGGCGGAGCAGACGACCCTTCAGGCGGCCAGGGCGGAGGAGACGACCCTTCAGGCGGCCAGGACGGAGGAGACGACCCTTCAGGCGGCCAGGGCGGAGGGAGACGACCCTTCAGGCGGCCAGGGCGGAGGAGACGACCCTTCAGGCGGCCAGGGCGGAGGAGACGACCCTTCAGGCGGCCAGGGCGGAGGAGACGACCCTTCAGGCGGCCAGGGCGGGAGGAGACGACCCTTCAGGCGGCCAGGTCGGAGGGAGACGACCCTTCAGGCGGCCAGGGGGCGGAGGAAACGACCCTTCAGGCGGCCAGGGCGGAGGAGATGACCCTTCAGGCGGCCAGGGCGGAGGAAACAACCCTTCAGGCGGCCAGGGCGGAGGAGACGACCCTTCAGGCGGCCAGGTCGGAGGAGACGACCCTTCAGGCGGCCAGGGCGGAGGAAACAACCCTTCAGGCGGCCAGGGCGGAGGAGACGACCCTTCAGGCGGTTATTTTTTGTTGATATTTAAGTTCCTTAGATGGTTTTTGTTATGTATTTTGGGCCTTGAAGGGCATTGAATACAACCTTATTTGTTTATTTTTGTTAAACGAAATACTGCTTTATTGTTATCTCATCTTGTTCCTCCTGAACCATCAAAATGTGAAAGGTTTTTTTTTAAATAAATAATAAATAACTATCTTATTGTAAAATGTGTTAATGTTTGTAACATTTTATGTTACAAACATAACACAAACTATGATAACCATACTTTTTTTTTAAATTTACATTCATTATTATTGTAATGTATAACAAATAATGTATAATGTATAATAAAATCACTGGTAAATGAGACATGAGGTAATCTGAAAGCGTTGCGGTCTCCTACACTAACTCTGTAGTGCATTATATCCCAGATTTTCAGTTACAAATATTTTTTTACAGGGAGTATCCAGAGGACTTCAGAAGAGACGGAGGCAAATATTGCTGTGGCTGCTGCTTTTAGCTTGAAATATGCCCCAGACAGGGGGGGTCAGAGGTGGCAGAATTTTTTTTGATAATGTAGAACCCGGAAGCGCTGAACTGTGTTTACAACATGAACAGCTTTAGAGACTGACACCAAAGACAAGAAATTGAATAAGTAGTTTTTTTTTGTTGTTTGCGTAGAACCCGGAAAGCCAACATGATACAACATGATCTGACACAGATGAGAAAAAATTATTCAATAAAGTAATTATTTATGTTTCTTTTTTGCACACAAAGTATTTTCATCACTTCATAACAATATGTTTGATTTTAAACATTTCTTTACTACCTTTTCGGGCTTTGAAAGTTGCAATTACGTTGTTGTCAATGGAGGGGGCAGAAAGCGCTCAGATTTCATCAAAAATATATTAATTTGTGTTCCAGAGATGAACGAAGGTCTTATGGGTTTGAAACGACATGAGGATGAGTAATTAGGGGCCAAGCACTGAAGGTCGCGGGCACCTATTGTATCTGTTCCCGTTCTTATTCTTCTTCTTCCGACTGGGCGTCTATGGCAGCCCATAGAAGCGTATGCGGGAAAGTTGTTTTGGTTTGATATTCTGATAGAGGACATTCCCAACATCAAATACACCAATTTTGGTGTTTCTAACTCATTCCCTCTAGCGCCACCACCTGTCCAAAGTTTCAGAAATTGTATGCTAATAACTTTTGAATCGTAAGGCGTATCAACAAAATTCTTTTTTCCTCTGATTCCTGAGCTCATGCCGATTCGATTGCACTCTATGACGTCATTTTCCGTCAAAAAAATATGTCCGCCATATTGAATTGTCCAAAAAAACTACTTTTGCGAACTCGTCCTAGACGGGTTTGTCCGATTCTCACCAAAATTGCACCAGATCATCTTCAGGCAGTGCCGACAAAAAGTTATGGAATTCAAGTTGATTCGCTTAACCGTTTTTGATAAACGCACAAACAAATTTTACGTAGCACTTGCGAAAATAGACGTAAGGCTGTATCTCCGCAACGCTTTATCGTATTCAGACCAAACTTGGTACATGTCATCACAAGCAAGACTTGAAGCTGCATGCTGCGTTTCGGCGCAGCGCCACCTACTGGTCCGGAGATATGAAAAATTGCTATTTTGGCTTATAACTTCTGAACGGTTTGTCCAAGAATCCTAAACGTGGTCTCGTTAGATTCAGGGCTTCATGCCGAGTCGACTGATATCCAATTTTTCCAGATCGGCTATTTTGTCTGTCGGCCATTTTGAATTATGTGCTAAAATGCTGTATTTTTTGAACGCATGAACGAATTTTTACGAAACTCGGTACGGGTCATCAGTACAATGCCCTGAAGGAGCCTGAGAAGTTTCGAAACAGCGCCACCTAGTGGATATTTTTTTTTTTCAAATGCTCATAACTTTGGGTGTGGTCAACTTATTCTCACGGGAGTCATCTCCTTAGACTCCTGAATCGTTGCCGAGTCCAACGATACCAGACTTGCCAGGTTTCGGCATATGGTTTGTGTAGCGTTGTAATTTAGCGCTTAAAAAACATTTGGCGATATCTTCGAAACCGCTAGTCCCGATCGAGACGAAACCACCGTCAGAAGTTTGGAAACATAGGTCGATAGCTAAATGCTAATACCCAAATCTCAAAATATTGATCGTAAGGGGTAGTAAAATTCAATCAAAGTCACGTGTCAGTCGTTTTTGACGTGTTTTTTTCACATAAATGTCTATAACGTTGAATCTAATTGAGATATTTTCACCAAAATTGACACACAGATGCATGGGCTCAGTCTGAGGACACACAAAAAAAAACTGTGGGATTGAGCCTCTTGGTGGCGCTAAAACTAAACAAAACATGAAATTCCCATTGACTTCAATGCAGTTTAGTGATGTAAAATGCTATACTTAACGAATGCATTTCTGTAACATTATGAAACTCAGTATGTGCCATCAACACCATGTCCTGAAAGTACTCAACAGATTTAAAGACAGCGCCACCTTTTGGTCAAAAGTTGTAACAAATTTTCACGAAATGCTAATAACTTTTGAATAAATTTGCCTATAGTAATGAGACTGATCTCAATAGATTCTTGGGTTATGCTGAAAACATAGATACAAATTTTGCCATAGTCAGCCAAACTTCCTGTCCGCCATCTTTATTTTCTTTTAAAACCTACTTTTTCGAACTCCTCCTAGACCGAACGTCCGATTTTCACCAAAATCGAATCGTGTCATCTCCAGACCGTGCCGAGTAAAAGTTATGGATTTCGTGTCGATAGACGAAACCGTTTTTATATACCGCAGCGGCAAAGTTGAGGCATGATGCCAAAATGACTATTCAGGCTTTATATCTGCAATGCCTTGACATATTGACACCAAACTTTGTATGTGTCATTGTCACTTCACTCTGATCACATCACATCAGTTTCGTAACTGCGCCACCTATTGGTCGAAAGTGATAATCATATTTTTAGTTAATGTATGTGATTTTTCAACCATTTTGCCAAAATTCATCTTCAAATGTCTTTAATTGCTCCTTGCTGCAGTTTGTCTCACACTTTCAGCCATGTAGGCATATCTCGTCGTCTGCTTTTGCGCTTGGCCCCGTAATGGCTGCTTGCAGCTATATTTAATGACTGAAATTTCATTTTGGAGTGAACTATCCCAGATAGCAAACTGACATCGAATCAATGTGGAAACGACGTTTCTCGTGACATTGAAACAACATCGTTTTGCTCATCGAATTAACGTTGAATCAACGTCAGACACGCCATTCAACCGCATTTCAATGTTGAATCAATGTTTTATTTTCGGTTGTAATAACGTTCTGAAGTTGATTCAACGTTGAAATTTGATTGATGATTGATACTAACCTTTACAACTAAAAATCAATGTTGAATCAACATCGGTCTGCTATCTGGGATCCCTTTAAAACCTACAAACTGAGAACAAAATAACAACAGAACTGTTGCTAAAAATATTTACATTTTTGTTACATGGTCCTTGTTTTATTCTTAACATAAAATAAATGTGTATTTCAACTAAATTTCAACTGAACACCGCTGATATGTTGTATTACTTGGATGTGGATTTTTATGCACATTTATGATTTTAGCGTGTGAACGGGACTTTTATTTTGGAGTGGTGATATGACGTCACAAGGCTGCGCTGCGCTCCTGCATTTGTTGTGATTCGGTTGGAGGGAGAAAGGTTTGTGTTCAAAGCATTTAAAGTGTTTTAATCAATGCAAACCGCTCAGATAATTGTATTTTATCCATAGGTGTAATAGAGAGTAGACGCCGCATTGGCTCAAGAAATGCCATCTTGGACCGGTCATACTCCTCGTTGCGTAGCAGCGGAATAAACAAGATGCCAGAGCACTGTGCCGCATATTCCTGCTCAAATCGGCGGACCAGCGCAAACAAGGCTCGGGGGATTACTTTTCACAAGTAAGATTTAACATTACCGTACTATTGGTTGTATTTTGTGAATAGAATATTACCAGAGAGTTGAGAAGGAGCAAGGATCTTTGATATCACTGTAACTTACTGAAATCGTAGCCAGTTAACGTTAATGTTAGCCTGGCTTTGTTTCCTTCACTGGCCCGTATTCACCCGGCTAATGAACTGAGACTTGATCAGTCATATTTAACACTGACTTAGATTACAACTGACAAAAGAATGCTATTGTAGAAATAAAACAAATATTACTGGTATAACAAACATTGTTATTTTACACAAGTGGCACATACTTGGTATTTTTGGTGGTCTAGCTTCACTATTTCCTGAATCAAGTAACTTTAGCTTAACTCCTTTATTTATCGAGTAACGTTAGCTTGGCCACACGAGCTACACTTTTCTTGTCATGTGAATTAAAATTAGGCAACTTAAAGTAGCTTCCTATGTAACTTAGTGTGAACTAGCCTAACGGTACTGTTGTGTTTGTGTTAACGTTATTTAGCTTGATACATTTGACTGGGTGGTAGCTTTTGTATAGTGAAGCTTTATTCATGGCAGAATAATGTATAGCTTAGCTCACTACAATTTCCAAGTAGCTTGCCCAACACTGTATTATTCACATGTAATTCATCCTAACAAAAGTAAGATGTAACCCTCATGTTTCATACCCACCACACTTACTTAAAATAAACACAACAGGACATCTGACTGCAGAATGGTTTGCAAACAAGCTTTTTCACAATTTCAGCAACTTTGGTTCATTATCAACAGATATGCATTAAAATATGAGTTTTGTTGAAGAAAGGTTCTAAGAAATGTGAAGGAAGAAAAATAAGTTTGACCCTCCATTGTGAAATGTTTT